>CAKXYN010000074.1:8332500-8445000 GCA_935064755.1 Tragelaphus eurycerus
ATCGTTGGTAGACATACCATTCAATCGCTGATATTGAAGGGATTCTTGAGGAAGTGTGGAGCAGAGGAAGCGGGTTTCCTCTCTGCCCCCGGGGACGGCATTATTATTTACCAGTAGGCACAGCTGTGCCTGCGAGTCTTTCCTCTCATCCGACCCTGTGAGCACGGCAGCAGCTCCGCTGTTTGCACAGGGTCTCTCTCTAACAGAAAAATAAAAATAAAGGCCATGCTTTGGCTCTTGGTTTTGTTGTTTTGTTTCTGGATTTTTTTTTTTTTAGTTGTTTCATTTCTGTGAAAATTCTTTCAGCGCCAAACTGAGTAAAATACAGCACAAAAACTGTGATTATGTATCTAGCTTATAATTTGGTAACTAAAGGCACTTGGTGGGTAATTTTCACTTGAAACTTTTAGTAACAATTTTGGAATTTGCGTAACTCTGTGATTTAAGCCTGTGTCTTGGGGAAGTAGGTTAATAGACCGAGAAAAATCTCTTAGTGATGGAAAGCTATACATAGAAAGTTTTTTAAAAATAGTGTGTTAAACTACTAAATCATATATCTTTACAGGTCTGAGGTGGTGGGGCTGATGTAAGAAATTAAATTTTATCTTTCTGCATCTTGGTATGTTCCTTTCTCTGGTCCACTAAATTGAGTACAAAGAATACTGGTTTCTTAGAAACATGATACTAAACATTTGCTTTAACTGTTCATTTCCAGTAGATGGCTACAGTTCACTACCAAATTGAACTTATAATGGATTTTTCACAGTAACTAAATCAGAAGATGAAGGTTGAATTACTATAAATGAGTTGCCCTGTACATTTTTCTTATTTCATGTGCTTAGTCATTTAGCCTCGTTATTTTTTTAAAGAACATCTTTTTTAAATGATTGAAAAGTGATATTTTCACTTTTTCCTCTCTGAGCACTGTGTGGTAATACCATCATCTATTTTCTTTAATCACAAATTATTTACTTTTAAAAATTCTCTATTATGTGAGGAATACTAGTAATTATTGAATTATGTAAAAAATGATACTATGGTAAGAATCCTGATAAATTCTAGAAGTATTGCTTCCCTCAATTCAATCATTTATTTTTTAATTTATCTTAGCTTCTCAATTGAAGCACTTGAGTCATTTATCACTTGTGTTGTCTAATTACTGGCTTTCACTAAGTATTACTTCAAATGTAATACAAACATATATATTTTAAAAATATGTTTTATTAATCTGGATCCACACCAATGTATTTTAAATATAATCAAGTTAAGTAATGTAATTGCAAGCTTACTATTTGGAAAAATATTTATTAGCTTATAAAATCCTTAAGATGTGCATTACTCTTGGACGTGTATCTGTCCACTAGGATATAGAAATAACTTGTAAGCATAGCACAAGGTGATAAGTGTCATTATTGACTTTTCATCCTCATCCATAAATATAACTGTTGTATCCTAGTTTATTGGTGTGGGGGGGTTTCAAATACAACAAAAATGTGAAGAAGACTAGACTTCCCCCCTATTTCCTCAGGACTACTGTGTAATTTGTCTGTCTTCCCTCCATGAATATTTGTTTTTCTTTGAGTTGTATATATGTGTGTGCACAGATATAATACAGTGTGATTTTATGTCCTGCAGGTATTGGTTGAACCAAACAGTTCAAGGTTTAGCTTTTGTTTTAATTTTATACATACAGGTGTAGGTTTTATGTGATACTCTGAGACTGCAATTTTAGATCCTTTTTTTAATCAACTGCCAATTTATATGGCTGGGCTACAACTATTTAATCTATTATTAGTAAGTATTTTACTCAGCTATACAAATTACAAAAATAATGCCAGGGTTCTAGGAGAATTTCTTTTTTCACATTTAGAGTTTATATATAAATTTTACATTCTCCCTTGAAGATAAATGAATTATTTTTATATTTTTAAATTGATGCTTATATATATATTTATTATTTTAATAGAAGCCGATTAAGAAATGGGTCACCATTTTAACTAATTAAAAGAAATTTCATTCACACATTTTGTTAAGGGATAGTCGTAATATTCAGATAAGTCTTCGTGTTTCAAAGGGACCTAACAGTTTACAATTTCAGTTAGGTTACTTCATTTAAAAATAATTGATTTTCCCAAGACACTTAACATTAATATAAATAAGGGGGATTCTTTTTTTGTATGCAGTTCATTTTTTATGGATGTGTTAGTGTTCATATACATACAAACATCTGTACACATAGACAAACAATCTTTTATTTGATAAAGACCTTAAAAGGACAAAAGATATTTGACCCCTTCTTGAGCCCATGTATCGTAAGTTTACAGAAGGATCAAGGAACACAGATTTTAATAATGCAAACAGTATTAGTTCTGTCCCCTCTGGCGTTTGGAACCTGGACACACTGATTGTGTACTTTGATTCCTAAACCGTGGAGATGTATCAGATGCCCCCGGGAGCACCTGGCCGAGCTAAGAACACTTCAGTGATTATAAGGGCAGTGCCTAGAGGGCAATTAAGAGACAGGGCTGGAGAGAGATGGTAATGAGTCCCGGTAGCACCTTGATGAACCCCAGAAAGGGAAGCCGAGGCTTAGGGAGACTTGTGGCTCCAGAGAGCCAGCTTGTTGAGCAATGTGCGGATTATTTACCAAGAATACTGTTTCTCGATTTTGATATTTATATAATCAGAGGCAGATTTTTAAATCCTACCCCTTAATGTATTTAACATACTCTTTTAGATTGGGAATAATGTGAATTTTATTAGTAAAACCTGTTGTTTTTCTATACTGCCTTTTGTTATGCTGAAGTTTGACTGAAATGATGCACTTGTTTTGAATGTACTATTTTAGTGCAAAATTTACCTCACATTGAGTTCGTAGTGCATTTTTTTTTAACTTGATATACAGTAATTTTGCCCAAGTGTTGAACTAGCTTTTTCAATGTACCTGTATAGACTTCCTATTTTTGCAGTCATTATGTTTCCTGAGTTGTTACTCTCCACAGTGAAAAACGGACTTTTCTTAATCTAGTTCAAGCCTGTGAAAGCTGTAAAATTGAGAGTAATCTCTCCAAACATATCTTTTTTTGTGTAATTATATGAAAAAGATTGTAACAGAATTTTGTATAGTGTGTTGTTCATACAAGAGCACTGGCTTGATTTAAAATCCAGTTTGTATCACTGTTTCACTGCTGATTTTTCTGACTCATATTTGTTGCTTAAAAACACATTAATAGTATAACGCAGATACATTACTGTGTGATTTCCTATTTGTCCATTTGCATTTTTGTGGGGGAGAAAAGAGTGAGGGAGTGGAGAGGAGGGCGGCTCTGAGCTGGCGATCTGATGCGGTAAACCCCGCTCCTGATTAACCACGGTCCCTGCAGCTGCCATGCTGTCTGCACACAGGTATTAATGTATGTGCATTATACCTGCCTCATTGGTCTCTGCTGTGGGGTATGTTCAGACGTACAGCTGAGAGAGAGCTGCTGGGCTCCAGAGTGTCCACCTCGGAGCTCTCGGCTCCGGCGTCCCGCGGACGGCATTGTCTGTCCCCGCCGTCCTCCGCCACCGCAGTGGGCCTGCCCCACTCTGGGAGCGCCCTCCACACGCTGCAGGGGAGGCCGCGGTGCTGTTTCTCGCTGGACCACTAGGGGGAGTCAAGGAGTGTCCCTACAGTTCCTCCCTGGCCTCCCCCATTTCCTCCCCCATCTCGCCCTGGGTCTCCCTGCCCACCTCCCTTCCGCCTCTTCTTTTCCTTCGTTTCTCTCCCTTTCCTTTCCTTTTCCTTTCTCCCCTTCCCTTCCCTTCCTTTCTCTTCTTTGTGTGTAGAGCTGAAAATACTGCTGTAACCTTTCCTCCCAGTGAAGCTCAATATGACCACAGTATGAGCAGCAGTTTGTCCTTATATTTTTTAGGTTGTTTAGTAAATGACATGTATTTTTCCTGTTATTTATATACCTAGAGGATGACAAGATTTTACAGTTTTAATGAGTAAAGAACTCTTAGAAAAGTATTACTACCTAGATGAATGTTGAATTAAATTTAAAATGATATATAAAGAAAAACTGTGATGTATAGAATGTCCAATATGATTATAAGAGATGAAGTGTAATAAAATAGGCATACAATAATTATCTACAAGTGATTTTAGCCTACTTTTATTTTAATAAGAATGACTCTGAGACTGAATATTTCTGAATTGTGTCTTCCTAATTCATATTCCTCTAGGAGTGGCTGACTTGGGTTTATATTACAGGATGACTTGCTTGTAATGTTTTCATGGAAGCAGGTAGATGTTTATTCAACTATGGGAGTCACTAAGTTTGATCTGAATATCCATAAACATTTTAGCTTTATCTAAAAATAATGTAAATTTTAGTAGAAATTTAAAACACCATGTAAATGTGTGCTTTAAGTTGTACAGTTAAAATATATTATGCATATATTTCAGATCTTTTATATCCAAGTGGAGAAATTTGACCGCATGATAATTTTTCCCCCTAAATTTACATTCTCTGGGTACTTAAAGATCACAGATTTTTGAAATAGCTAGAGAACTTAATACTCATTAAGTATTAAGGGCCTTTTTTTCTGCTTTTATAATATATAATGTTTTTTACTTTTTAAAGATTGGGTTTTAATGATTTTAATTTTATCCTTGAGAATTCTTTTGTGTTTTATAAAATAAACCCATTGAAAATGCTTAACATATGCAGAGTTGATTGCACACCATGTAGGATGTTAGTTATTACAGAATAAATGTCTATAAAATGTAGATTTGTTTGTGAAATTGAAAAAAAATTGTGAAATAAAAAGATGTGTTTTGCCTTTTAGTTAAATTTGAAACTGACTGTTAACATTAGTTTTACTTAGCTAAAATTTATGGCTACATTTGTATATGTCTGAATATTTATTGTAAGAGGTTTATTTATATAATTGAATGGTAAAGTCATCATATTATCTTACGAATGGTTCCAGAGCTATGGTTTGTGGTTGTGTTTGAGAAACAAACAGATAAAACATTTGTGAATCTTTTCATGATGATATTTCTTGATGGCTTTCATAAGAAAGCACATAATTTGTGATGACTTCAATAAAAAAAAATCACGACAGCAAAACTTTCTGAGTTAGCGGCAAAGTAAATGGGGCAGGTTTTGCATTTGAACAGAGATGTTATGAACTGTGATTGAATTTGCCGTGAAAGTGTGTCAGTGTTAATACAAGCATTTAGGTGCAAGTTTGCTGGGCTTTGTAGCCTTTTTAAGGTTAAGGACTGGTTAATGTGAAAAGTCACTTCTCTGCATTTGGTAGTGTACAGAAAATGACAAATATATTTCTATGCATTTTGGATTATTATGCCATCTCTTATTTCAAACCCTTTTTGTCAGGACACCAGGCAAAACAATGATGCTTTGAGGACGTAATTAAAGATATTGTTCAAAGAACAACTTTCTGCATATTTGAATTATTACTGTCATCAAAATCATACAAATATGGAAATATGATTGCCAGAAGCACATAAATCAATGATCAGCATGGCCTCAAAATCCAATAAATATGTAGAGTTAAATACTTTAAAATGCAAATTGTGTCTGATGATTTGCATATGGTAGAGTTTAAAGGAAATTTGTTGCTTAACAACCTCTAAGGTAGCAGTTAGGGCTGTGGGTAAACATAGATTTTTTTATTCATCATTGGTCAAGTTGCACGATTTGATAAATGATGGGAGACTGCTTTCCTTGGTTAAAATGACTGCAATCTTTACTGAATCCTAAAACTGCCTTGAAGTCATCTGAATAATTAAGAGTTAATTATTCTTCATCCATCTAGATCAGAAAAGGACATATTTAGGGAAGGAATTTATAATTTTTGCCTCACGTCCTGTCATGTCGTAACGTGATAAACTAAACTGACTCCAAATAATATCTAGTGACCTTATAGTAATTATGCCCCACAAAACATTTTTGTTGCAGTGTTTTAATTGCTTACATCGATTCTAGAAACTACACATTAAGAGACTTATAAGTTTAATTGTCTCCAAAGAAAGCAATATAAAATTCGTGGTGCATTACTATTATGTTTTAAGTTTGTCACTGTGGATACACACCAACCCAGCATAAGTTTCCCTGTGTTATTTTAGAAATAGCAAGCAGTGACTCCTAAAGTATTATTAGAGCAGATTATAGACACACTGGGAAAAATTACTTTAAGAAGTTATGTTGAAAGGCCAATGAATCTTTCTTCACCTATTTTAATTTGAAGTTTTAAAACAATAAAGCCAGTTTAAAGAACTTCGTTTGCTCATAATTACCGTAATGATGGTGCAGCTACCTCGTGCGGGTTTACCAGTGGTATACATTATTTTAAGAGGCTGAGAAAAGGTGACAGCAAGTCAAGAAATAAACTGTCTCCTGCTATTATTTGTTAAAAGCAGATGGCATAGAATTCTTGTGAAAACCTAGTGTCTACCTAGTGAATTTTTTACCAAACGATTTTCTTTGAGAACAGAGTGTTTTGTGAATGTTTACTGATCACAAGAAGAATTGTAATAAAGAAATCAATATGCATGATCCCTTTCCATGTAGTACAACAGGGTTACACTGTTAGGTTAAATACAGGCAGCATTCCTTTCCAGAAAATCAATTTGCTGTATAGCCTGCAACAGCCGGGCTCTTCGCATAGAGTCATTTTATGCTGTGCACACAGTAAATTCTGTATTGGCACCTTCAAATAGTATTGACTTGTAAAAGGCTGTAAGCTTAGTAACCTGACTTTGAGAAGAAAGGCCAGGGCCCTTAATAATAAAATCAGCTATTATTTCTTTTTTATGTTTGACCACAAACTGGGCATTTAAAAAAAGCCATTCTTTCGTCTTCATGTTATAGTAGAAATGGCAAGTATGATTTCAAAGGAAATGCCAAATGTGATTTTAGTGAGAAATATCATTTTTATGTTCACTAAGTTAACTATATCTGTTTATATTCTGACCAGGTGTTTCCACATTCCCACGTTATCTGCATTTTCCAAAAGCTCAAGTTTTAAGTTCATTTTTAAAATTTTGATAAGTGAGAATAAATTCAGAAAGATGAGACTATTTTCAAGTTTCTTTGTCAGTTGTCTCTATTTACGAACAAAATAAAAACTATTTCAGAGAAGAAAGGAGTTTACTAAGTATTCGAAGCTACTTAGTTGCTATATGTCATTGTTACTAGGCCAAAAATTTAGGGACAGTGTGTAAGAATGTTTGATTTTTTTTTTAGATCTTTTTACTCTTCACACTAAATTTGGCTCTTACAGTGCTTCCGCCATTTTTGATGGGGCTGTTTAATTTGAGAGTCCAGCCCCCTCATTAATGATTTTATTTTTCCGAGGTGGTTCTGTGGGCTCCTGAGCCTATTTATTTCTGTCCGGATGGCCGTGCAGAATCTTAGAGCCACTCAGATTCAACTTGGGCATCCATACTCAGTGTCTGCGTTTAAATATGAGAGTGAGTTTGTTTTCTGGCAAGGTTGACTGGGATACAGCAAAATATTAGGCCCTTTAGTCCTGCAGTTGTGCAAAACCTTATCTATATGCTGCACGCTTCTCACATATCATTGTTTTTGGTAGTGAACATACACATTTCAGTTGTAACTGAGAAGGGCTTTGGACCTGTTAATTTTTACCCCATCTTTCTAGAGGAGTGCGAAGATCCATAAGATTAGGAACATGAAATAAGTAGATTAAGTATAATCAGTGATGTTTGCATTTTAATCAGCCTGTTATCATTATACGTTCATGGAATCTTCATGCGATAATGGACATTATAATGCAAGAACTGACTAATAACAAAATGCTTTTGAAGTGCAACATTTGGTTTGGAAAAGTTCATAAGCATAAGGGGAAATAAGTAGGTTTGGGCTAGGCTGTATATTTACCCATGTTTTAAATGTTTATGGGAACCTCTAACATTTTAAAAATAAATCATTACTTATAAAACGAGTTTACTCTTGGAGAAAAACATTCTTGTAATAGGCACAAAAATTATCCAAACAGTAGTGTAAACCAAGCCAGGCATAGCAGCAGACAGAAAAATGCATTCAACCAGTAGGATCATGGATTTGTTTGATTCAGATAATTGAAAGTGTTTCATACTATTATTGCAACTTGAAGGCTTGTTTAAGTGTCTAACTGTCAGTCACTTTGGAAGGTGAAAAGTATTCAATTGTCACTCTGTCAGTCAATAGAGATGAGAACTGTCTGCCTAATGGATTTCTTTACATAGATGTCTGCATGGAGGTAGAAGTAAAATCAATGTGTTGTCATGTGCGAGTACAGACATCAAACTGCCAGGTGAATTGCAGCTGCATTTCTGTATGTCTCCATGCTCAGGTTGTTTGTGGAAGGCAGAGCTCTGCACGTACACAGGTAGTGAGACGCACAGGTGGAAGCGTGCACTGGGGAGAGCGTTTTTCTCATATCGCCTGTATCCCTGAAAATATCTATTCACACCTCTAAAAACCAGTCCTGTTTTATGTAAACTGTAATAAATGGGGTTCTTCATATCATAATGGCACTGTAGTTACAAAATTGCATTTTAGATGCTCGTCACTAAGTAGCTTTTATTTATATGTATCACATCTAAAACTAAATAATGATTTTACATTGGAAGTTGTCCAAATTAGTGGTTCCTCTTTCTTTTTTTTTTTAGTAGAAATTTTAGCAACATCTAGAGTAAAGATGTCAAACCTGGGACTTCCCTGGCAGTCCAGTGGTTAGGAATGTGTCCTCCAATGGAGGGGTGCAGGTTCGATCCCTGGTTGGGAAGCTGAGATCCTGTATGCTATATGGCATAGCCAAAAATGCCAGAACATAAAACTAGAAGCAGTACTGTAACAATTCCATAGAGAGTTAAAAAAAAAAAAAGTGCACACAAAAAAAATATCTTAAAAACTGATCAAATTTTTTGATGACAGACACCCAGGAGGCATAGATCAAAAAGTGGATTACCATAATGATTTTAATCATTTAGAAACATTCGGGGGGATAGAACTGAGAAAAGATTAAATGTGAAGTCCTACATTTACATTGAAAG
The DNA here is from genome assembly GCA_935064755.1 of Tragelaphus eurycerus. NCBI lineage: Eukaryota > Metazoa > Chordata > Mammalia > Artiodactyla > Bovidae > Tragelaphus > Tragelaphus eurycerus. The sequence continues at coordinate 8,341,574 of CAKXYN010000074.1, forward strand.
AAAAATCAGCTTATGTAAGAATGGACCGTGAGTCCTGGCTTGACACAGCATACTGTGTAATGGTCAACTGGGAGGTTTAGCTGGTTACAAACTAAGCATTTAGGATAATATTTTAGAAATTATAAAATCTGCTGTACTTTGCCCTGTTCAGATAATACCACAGTAGTTCAGTCTGTCTTTAGGAGGTTGAAGGCACTCTGGCTGATGAGAGACCACATCATGAAGGGTGTCAGAAAGAGAGGCGACGTCACTTCATGTGGTCAGTTGAGGGGTCCTAGAGGAGATTTAGGGGATCAGGCAGAGGGGAGAGGCAGGCACAGCATCACTGCTTTCTCGAGTCCTGGTCATTGTAACCATGAGGAAGAGCGCCTCTTGAGTAGGGAGGACGCTGGAACTTAGACTCAAGGTGTGCGAGGTTCAACACAGCAGGATGTTCTGGCAATAAGGGCATTGAATCACAAAGCATCAGAGACTGGGATGTTTGTGCAGCTTCTGGATTGCAGTCTTTCAACATGACGGGCACAAGTTGGGCCAGTCTCTCCACTCAGGGACCTGGGAATCGTACAGACACATGATACAATTTTTCTGACTTGTGTGAAAGTCAGTCAGTCGTGTCTGACTCTTTGCGACCGACTCTTTGGAGTTCTCCAGGCCAGAATACTGGAGTGCGTGGCTGTTCCCTTCCCAACCCAGGGACTGGACTGAGCAACTTTCACTTACTGACCTGTGTCAGGTTACAAAATGTGTTTGTCCAATGAATAACATTCTTTTAAATTCACTTTTAATTGGAGGATAATTGCTTTTCAATGTTGTGTTGGCTTCTGCTGTACAACAGAGTGAATCAGCCCTAAGTATACATATGTCCCCTCCCTCTGAGATTTCCCTGGTAGCTCAGTCAGTAAAGAATCTGCCTGCTGAGCAGGAGACCCAAGTTCGATCCCTGGGTCCAGAAGATCCTTTGGAGAAGGAGAAGAATGACTACCCACTCCAGTATTCTGGCCTGGAGAATCCCACGGACAGAGAAGCCTGGCGGGCTATAGTCCAGGGGGTGGTTGCAGAATCAGATGCGACTAACAGTTTCATTTTCATACACATGTCCCTTTCCTCTTAAACCTCCCTCCCACGTGCACTGCGTACCACCCCTCTAGGTTGTCACAGAGCCAGTTGGTTGAGCCAATGAATAATATCTGTTGAATGACAGTTATCAGTTATCACTACAGTCTCTGAAAAGAAACACCATTTTCATATGCCAAAACCTCTAGTGAAGTACTTTAAAAAAATTTTTTCAAATCAAGTAATTGATATTTGGAAAACAAGAGTTAATTAATTGAGAAAATGGCCTTACAGAGGGCTGATATTGGGGAATGTCACTTTTTTTCCCTCCGATGCCCCCTAGTCTGTGTCTCGTCCCTGGTGGTGTTCCTGTCCTCTTACTGAGAGGCTGCCCCGTCTCAGGCTCGGAAATGGCGCATGACGTCTTTCCCAGCCTTGTCATCTCCGTCGGTTGCCCCCTCCCTTTCATCCACTCCCGTGCATGCTTCGGGGCTCACTCTCTCACCGCTTCTGCGCTGCCCGAGTCCGGCTCCTGCCCAGGTCTCATCTCTTGCTGCGTGTCTGCTTGGTGGCCTTTGCACGTGGCCCCTTTGCCTTTGGTCTAGCTGGTGTCCCTGTTGTTGGTGTTTTACTCAGACCATTGCTTTTACTATGTTGATGCTTTCCTGAAGAAACTAAAGCACCTTTCTTTTGTGAATTACATTAATATCCCCCCAATTTTAATTGTCCCTCCAGTTCTCTGTAGTACGTCTAGCTTTAATGGCTAAATGAAACTCATAGCCAGTCAACTGATTTTCAGGTGTGTGTTGTTCAGTCGCAAAGTCTTGTCCAACTCTTTGCGACCCCGTGAACTGCAGTACCCCAGGCTTCCCAGTCCTTCACTATCTCCCAGAGTTTGCTCAGATTGCGAGTGCGTTGAGTCAGTGATGGTATTTAACTATCTCATCCTCTGTCCCCTCTTCTCCTTTGCCTTCAGTCTTTTTCAGCATCAGGGTTTTTTCCACTGAGTCGACTCTTCACATCAGTTGCCAAAATATTGGAGCTTCAGCATCACAGTGCTTTTAATGATAGACAACTTACAGTAGTAATAACAACAGCCATTAGTTTTATTGAACATTTTCAATGTCCCATACTGGACTCATGTTTAACATGTGTTATTGTATTTAATCCTTACAGCTGCATATGGCAGGCATTATTATCTCTAAGTTACAAAAATGGAAACTGAGACTTAGGTTGAGTGGCTTTATCAAGTATGTGTGTATGTGGTTAGACTCTCTGGATTCAACTCTCTGATTGTGAAGCTCATAATTACCTCATCTCAGACCCTTTTCTGTTCTATAGTAATAGGTTAAGTACATTGAGAATACAGAATGCTATATAGTTGAAAATGATTGATTTTCCTTCAGAGTTTTGAGAAATTGTTTAAAGGTGCCATTTTTAATTTTAGGAAGTCACTTATTGATAATATTAAACCATGTTTTAAGTGCTTTAACCTGTGAAAGAAAGATTGTTTTTATGTAGAACATACTATTTTCACCATTTACTTAACTTTGAGAAATCCACAGAGGTATGGGTTTATCAAAATGCTTGTCTTATTCCTTATCTTCTTTGTTCCTATTTTTTGTAGCTGACTGATTCATCAGAACTATAAAAGGAGTAGTTTCCATCTTCCAGGAGTTTTTACTTTAATGAATTGTCCTGTTGATCAGAGTTAGGTCTCAACAGCCTCTGAAGTTTGGTGCATAAAGCCAGTGCTTGGAGTTAGTTTATAAATTCATATTTATTGTTCCAGATTCCCTAGGTGGCCTCTCTGATTTATTCAGGCATTCTTCTCACTGCCTCCAAATGTAGCCTCCTTGTTTTTAGTCAGCTGATGCTTAGTTAGCTCAGTTTAAGTCCCCATCACTTACTGTAGGTTTCGAGTTCACAAATGGGACTTAACCTTAGAGACAGAAGCTACTATCTGTAAACTCTGAACCGTTAGACTTTGTTAATGCCTTTCTCCCTGCCCTGTCGGGCGCCTACCCTGGACGTGAAGTCACCTTTTCTTTTTTTTTTTATGTATTCTAAATTCACTTTCGATAAAAATACAGATTATCTTTTTTAAAATTTTTTTAATTAAATTTTATTTTGCTTAACTTTACAATATTGTATTGCTTTTGCCATACATCAAAATGGATCCACCACAAGTATACATGTGTTCCCCATCCTGAACCCTCCTCCCTCCTCCCTCCCCATACCATCCTTCTGGGTCGTCCCAGTGCGCCAGCCCCAGGCGTCCGTTATCAGGCAGCGTACCTGGACTGGCGGAAGTCACCTTTTCTATTCCAATGTTCAGATGATTTCTTCTTCAGTACTTTGATGGAGCATCAGATCTTGAAAAGTTGCCCCTTTCATAGAATGGACCTGTGTTGGTTTAGCACATCTCATTTACTCACTCATTTTGATTCTAAACGTTCTACATACTTTGGGTATGAAAAAACCTTTGCTGCGGTGTGGGCTTGTGTCTCTAGTTCCGCTGCCCTTTCTTCCCGGGGTTGTTTCAGCCACAGCGGAAGCCCTCTTGTCACTGGAGCTGCCCCGGCAGAAGGAGCTGAGTGTTCACCGTCCGATCGTCCTCTTTACCTCCCTCTTGAATCCTGCTGTCAATTCAGGCAGGTGATGTCCTTCCCCACCAGGAAGGCAGACACACCGCTCAGAAGCCTCTTGCGCCCTTCTCTGTGTGGCCCAGTCTCACGTTTTACTTGAGCTGTGGCCCCCAGCTTCTCAGGCTTTGGTGAGCTTTGCCCAAGTGCCTCGGCTGAAGCTTTGCTGCAGAGCTGGGCCTTGGTGCTTGGGGAGCGGACCAGGTAGATAAAGACTCTTCGCTCCCACAGCCACCTTCTCAGGCGTCAGGCTGTAGAGGGCTTTCCCTCTTTCCTCCTTCGCTCTTAATTCTGAACAAAATTATTTGCACAGAAGCTATTTTCTCAGCCTCTGCTTTGGGGGGAGTCCAAGCCAAGAGACCAGTAAAAACTTCCAGGACCTGCCTCATCCTTATTGAGGGCTCACGAGTAGTGAGTGAGTGACTGGATGGGGCCTGGCTGCCTCCGGCCACCTGCTTTCACTGGTTCTCTGGCTCTGCGTGCAGCTTGTGGGCCTTGCCCACAGCGTGTGCTCGTCTCCTTGAGGTGCCGGCTGAGACCCGGGCGAATCCCACCTCTGTGTTGTCTCCTCCCGGGTTCACCTGGATAGAGTAGAACTTAAAAAATTCTCCTTAAGGGGAGAAAGGAATGATATAAAATGTTAACAAAAGATAATTTGAAATCTGAAAAGATGGTGTAGGTCTGAATTTTCTGAGGTACAAGCATAGGGTTTTAAGGTCCTTTAATTCAGGAGGCGCTTAGGTTCTATGTCCTTCGGCTCAGAGTATAAGCAGAAGAAGAGAAAGGGTGGAGGTGATACTCCCTGGGCAATGCAGTTCTCTCAGGTGTTCCCATGTGGAGCCCTCAGCGGGCTTGGTCCTTTCCTGGAGCTGCGAGGAGCTGGCCGGGGATGGGAGATGAACTTCTTGTCACTGCTGAAGCAAGTCATCCCAGAGTTCATGGCCTCATGGCGCGTGTTTACTGTCTCAGCCTTCTGGAGGCAGAATTCCAGTCAAGCTCCTGAGGCTGAGATCAAGCTGTCAGTAGAGTTGGTTCCTTCTCGAGCCCTGTTAGGCTTCCCTGGGGCTCCGTGGTGAGGAATCCACTTGCAGTGCAGGAGCTGCAGGAGGCATGGGTTCCATCCCTGGGTTGGGAAGATCCTCTGGAGGAGGGCATGGCGACTCACTCCAGTATCTTGTCTGGAGAATCCCACGGATGGAGGAGCCTGGCAGGTTACAGTCCAGGGGGTCGCAAACAGCTGGACACGACTGAGGGACTAACACTTTCATTTTCCGAGCCTGGTATTAATCCATTTCTTTGCCTTCTCCAGCTTCCAGATGCTGCTCACATTCCTTAGCTGGTGGCCTCTTCTGTTTTCAAAGCCAGCAGAGGAGCATCTCCAACTCTCAGACTCTGACCTGCCTTTTCCCCATTTTGCTTTTAAGGACCTTGAGTCCACCCAGATGATCCATAGCAGTAACAGGAGCCTTGATCCAGTTATACCCGCGTTTCCTAAGGTGGTGTGTTGCACACCCATGAAATCCCTTGCCCTGTAAGGTGGTGTGTTGACAGGCTGCGGGGACTAGGAGCTCCTAGGCTTACTCCTAGGTAAGCATATAGCTTACGAGTTGTTCACATTCAGATCACCCATGCGTTTCCTTGAGATCATACAGAGTCAGCAGGCATTTACTAGAGAGGGTTTGCTTTCCTGTGGGGCTTACCTGGTGGCTCAGATGGTAAAGCTTTTGTGTAAAAATTCTGAGAGCTAAAAAAGATCTGTTTCACTGTAATTTAAATATCCTTGCATTTTACACTCACCTTTGTGTCCATGATTCATTGTTATTTACCTAAAGTTTTATAATAGCGTACATAGGTAAACTGTGAGTTAGAACACATGGTTCCAAATATTTACATCGCCAGCATGGCCTTCTGACCTACCATTTAAGGAAGCTATTAATGTATTCTAGGAAACGTGTACCTATAATTTTAAAGGTGTAAGCAGTCCTCATGGAAGCTGAAATCTCTGCAACACATGGAATTAATGAAGAACTAAATAGGCTATAGACTACAATTATTTCAGGCTTTAGTGCTTTGCCTCTCTTGATTGAGGATTCAAGTAACTGTTATATTTCTGAGAATCTCAGACTTCTGTTTTAACCCTTCAGTAAGACCTGTCTTCACAGTCTCACCACTTCTTGATATATTCTTGTTTAGGCCCACTTCTCCGAGACAGTGGTGTGCCGGAGTTTGCATTGGCCAGTGAGAACTGGATGTTAGATATTCAGGCATTTTATGACTTATTTGGTATACTTGCGCAAGCTTGGTATTGGGAGGGTTTACACTGTGGTATACGCTAATCATCAGGTCCCCCTTGTGCTTCCACTGCGAGCTGGTTTGCTCTCAGGCTTCTGAGGAACCCCAGTTACTGAGTCTTGTTATGATTCTGCTGAGTCAGGGCAAGGTTATAAAGTTTCGTAAAACAAACAAGAAAGCAGTGTTTGAGTCTTGCTGCTCGGCTTGGTGTCTTCCCTGAGAGGAGAAACTCTACTTAGTGCATTATTGATTGTCGCTGTGCTGGCAAACTCAGTGGTCAGTATTCAGTGTAGTTTAGTTGCTCAGTCGTGTCTGACTCTTTGTGACCCCCTGGACTGCAGCATGCCAGGCTTCCCTTCCTTCACCATCTCCCAGAGCTTGCTCAAACTCATGTCCATTGAGTCGGTGATGCCATCCAACGATCTCATCTTCTGTCGTCCCCTTCTCTTCCTGCCTTCAATCTTTCCCAGCATCAGGGTCTTTTCCAATGAGTTGGCTATTCACATCAGTATTCATTGGTTGTCCACTAAATACCTTTTGTCGGCTTCTTTGACACCGCAGTTTCCTGGTTCTTGTTTTGTTTTGTTTATTGTCTCACTTTCTGCTCCTCACATAACCTGTCCCTGACTTGCAACGTTGGCCTGCCCCATGCTTAGCTCGGGAATTGAGCCTGTCTGTCTGTACTCGGGGCCAATTGGTAATCATGGGCTTTGTGGTCCCCACGGCCCTGCCACCCTGGTGCAGCTGTGGTGCCGGGGCAGCTGTGTGTGAAGGCAGGCGCTGTGTCCTGGAAGACCGTTTCAGGCTGCAGTTGGCCTGCCATCCTCTGATCCAGATCCTCTTGCTCGATGGTATTCTTTAGTATTTTGGTCTTTAAACCAGCTCTGTGCTTGTTCTCCCAAGTTGATATGGCTAGCCTGAGGTTTTCCTTTGCGCACGAGACTTGTACATTTTATTGCTTATTTAAAATGTCCACTTGGATATTTTGAAGGCATCTCAGAGCTGGTGTGGTTCAAGTAGAGTCCTTTCTTTGCTCTCCTGAAGGACCTTCTCTCCACCACTGTCCTCTTCACCAGCTACTCACTAACCAGGTTGGCTTTGAACTTGCCAAGCCTAGGGGCGGGGCTGTCTTTGTATTTAGCCCTTTTTTCTCCTCTACTGCGCTTTGCTCAGGTCTTGCCATGGCTGGCTCTTTGTTGATGCTGTGGTGTAGATTCAGTTGTCTTTTCTTAGTTTTCTTCCTGTTATCACTTACCTCAAAAGTACTTTGTGTATCTGTTTCCCTGGTTATTCTCACTCCCTTCCCGCATGGTCTGTGCAGGAAACATGTATATTTTTGTATCTGCAGCCTTTCGCGTATCATCCTCCCACCTTGGGGAATGAAAGTGTTCCCCAGTCTCCCTTCAATATTCTGAAGTTTGGCTTTCTGCTGGATCTGGAATTCACTCACTACCTCTTAAGGCAGTCCGTTCTGTTATTTTGTTATTTTTCACAAAGTTTTTTCTCATGGAACTTTGCTTCTTTGCATCTCCCTGTCACGTGTCTTTTGGTATGGACACTTAAGGATGACACAGAGCAAGCATCATGCATCTTCCGTGAGGTAGCCCTTTAAACACTGGAAGACAGTTATCACTCATTCTAGCCTGAGCCTGTCTCTTTTCTGGGTTTTCTCACCCTCTCAGTGGCTCTTCCCCTAATGTGTTCCTTTGCTCCCTTTATGCTTTAATTCTCCCAACAGGGGTTTGTTGTTTTTTTTGCCAGTGTTTTTCCCAGATCAGCCAGGTATTTTAGATGTGATCTGATCCACGTGGGTGTCATTTCTCTTACTATTGATCATGTTATCTTTCATTACTGGGGGATTCCTAGATGGCTCAGTGGTAAAGAATGTGCCTGCAGTGCAGGAGATGAGGGTTCAATCCTGGGTTGGACAGATCCCCTAGAATACAAATGGCAACCCACCCCAGTATTCTTACCTGGAAAATTCCATGGACAGAGGAGCCTATTGGGCTACAGTCCAGAGGGTTGCAAAGAGTTGAACATGACTGAATGATTACTCGCGTGCGCATGCGCGTGCGCGCACACACACACACACACACACACACACACACACACACACACACACACACACTTTCATTATTAGATACATTCTGAGGAACTGTGAATGGAATATTATTATTGGAATGGCTTAATAGTCTCTCAAGATCCCCATCCTAAATAGAATCTTTTCATGGTCAAACAGGAATTACCACTTTTCTTGGTGAGAAATATCACTGCTGTGTATCTGAAATGTTTTGAAATTTCCCATGTTAAAATGTTGGCTTTAAAAAAAATGAGATAGTAATCAGCTAATGACAGTCTTAACACTTCAGAGCCATATCATTAACTAAAAAACACAAACACTCAAAAGGAGGTAAATTAAATATATTCCAAGGATGTAGAATGACCTTCTTTAAAGAACCACACATAATTGTCTCATTGGTGACAATATTTGAACTTCTTATATTGCCATTCCCACCACAAGAGGAAATGCATCCCTCATTATTCACACTGTGATTTCAGTTCTGAAAATATTTTTCCGAAGTTTGCTATGTCAGGGATGGCAACACTAATGTTTTATGGCAAAAGATGGAAGGGGGAATAAACTGAAAAATACATTTTAATTGATGGATATCCTTGATTGTTTGGAGGTAGCTGCTGCTGCTGCTGCTGCAGCTAACATGCTTCAGTCGTGTCTGACTCTGTGCGACCCCATAGACGGCAGCCCACCAGGCTCCCCCATTCCTGGGATTCTCCAGGCAAGAACATTGGAGTGGCTTGCCATTTCCTTCCCTGATTCATGAAAGTGAAAAGGGAAAGTGAAGTCACTCAGTCGTGTCCGACTCTTAGCGACCCCATGGATTGCAGCCCACCAGGCTCCTCCATCCATGGGATTTTCCAGGCAAGAGTACTGGAGTGGGGTGCCATTGCCTTCTCCGTTGGAGATAGAGTCAAGTGTATTAAAGATGCTTAGGTGTTACACTTAGCTTTACCCAAAGCAAGTAACTACTACCAAAGGGCCAGTTGACCCAGCTCTTTGGTTTGAGAAGTTTGATCAGAAATGAGGGGACTGATGAGTCTTCTGTGGATCATTAAAATAGGGTGTAAGGTTGTTCTTCTTTTTGTTACTGCATTCCTGTGACTAAGATAGTGTCTCTGCATCGTTCTTTTTCTAAATGGTATAAATGGATCACTTTTTCCTTTTTACTGTGATCACATAGCTCTGGAATTACCTGGTTTGATGTTTCTATTCTAGTATGGTTTTGTAAGGTGCTTTAGGAATTCTCAGAATAAAAGTAGCTGATATCTGGAAATGATCAAAGCCTCCTCTTTTTTTTTGTCAAAACTTACTGCAACTGAGAATTGGGTTATTATGATTCTACTTGGATTCTAGCCAAGATGGTTTTCTGAACTGATATATTATAAGAACTCTACAATATGGTGAACCTAAATATTACAAGGACTGAACTGTTTTTCTACTGAAAGTCCCAACTTTTTTTGGCTTACTGTTTTAAAAAATGTTAGTCTTGTTCCTGATGGCATTTACTAGACAAATCTCTTGTGCGTTGGCCTAGTAAACTTTCATGTTGATGGGAGCATTTGTGCTCTGACACTGTGCTGTGCTGATGCCTGTGTGTGTGTATGTGTGTGTGCACACGTGTGTGCATGTGTGCATTTATGTGTGTTTGTGTGTGCGCACTCACTAGTGTTTGTAAGAAATGTGTGTTCTTTTTCAGATTTTTGAGTGGGTGGGCTCTGCTCTTGGTTTCTGCTTGTTGATTGGTTAGCTTTTGTTAGTGTGTCCTTGCTAAACTACTGGTTTGCTTTCTGAAGATGTAATTGTAACCAGGTGTGTAAGGTCAGGGTAGAAAGCCATTTTATGGAGCTTTTGTTCTAATAGCGTGTAACAAATCACTGGAAATGTGAGTCATCAGCAGCAGGCCCTTTATAAAGCAAAAGGTGGAGAAATGTGCAGCATTGCAAATTTCGAAGGGTGCAAGTATTTATTGTTGTCAGAAACTTCAGGTTTTGATTTCATTTACTCATAAATTTTTTTTGTAATTAGGAATATCTTGTATGGTTTATAGAATTCCATTTCTTTTTTCAGAGAAATAGGATTTTTCTGAAACGGCTAACTGTTAGATCTGGTATTATACATTTAAAACTAACACTAGCTATCATTTCCTGTGTGGTGGTTTGTGTTTGGTTTCTTTGATGAAAATTTTTTTTTTTATTCCTCCAGAGAACACTTATATCTGAATTTTGAGATAACTATGAAGCTTTTTCTTCTCTCTTTTCCTGTTCTTATTTTAAAGCCAAGTCTGACAGTGGGTTGTTTGCTTTGTTTCCCTTGTGTGAATGAATGAGTTACGTTTGTAGAACGTACAAACGGTTTTTTTGCTTGAATACAGCATTTATGATTTATGGCCAACATGTAGCCCTGATTTTCTATTGAGAATGATCTTTATTGTCTTTGTATACTAACTCAGTGCAGAAGCACTTGTCTATTTTGAGCTAAACCAGACCTCTTGTAAAAAGAATCAAATTATTTCATCATGTTGAAAATGAAAAGCTATAATTACTTGTAATTAGGCTTCAGAATTTTTGAAAATTGAGGAATTCTTTTCCAGAGGTTTAAGATCACTCCAAATCAGCGCCTTTGGAAAATAGGAAATAATTTTCTGTTCAATTTGAAATTGATTTAATTTATGTCTTTGACAGCTATTTTGCTTTGATATTTTTGTAGTGGAAATCATAGAACCCTGGTGATTAGTGCTGTAATGTTTTCTGTGATATCATACACTGGTTTGTTCAAAACTTAAGTCTCCTGCTTTTAACAAATTTCTTTACAGTCTGAATTATAAAAGATGCTAAATAATTATTTTTGAGCCTCCTTTCTTACTAGTACATGAGGAGTTTTGTAGATGTTTTCAGAGGTTTTCTAAATTTTCCCAAAGGGAAAATTGAGGGCTCTTTTTTTTCTAGAGTAACTAACGATTCTTTCCCCAAGATCTTGGAAAATCGGTATATACTTTTGTAATTTGTATTTTATAAAGAACCTTAAGATAAAGCAGTCTGTCGCTATGTATTTAATTTCTGAGGTTAAATTTCAAAAATTAAATATAACTTTTTACTACTGTCTTATTGATTCTTAGAATATCTATTTCTAAGAAGAAGAATACTTAATATTAAAATGCTCTGGATAATTTTACTGATTTTATATCTACTGTCTAGTATTCTGAAACAACCCAATTGCCTTCAGTTTTTAAAGTTTATTTATTTATTTTTTTTTACTTTCAATTTTTAGAACTCTTAAGGTAGAGAAAGAATTTTGTTCTCTAAAGAGAGTTTTCTTGAGAACCTCCATGTTGTAAACTTGAATATTTTCTTGCAAACAGAATCCTTTTTGCATTATGTTTGAAAAATTGTAACAAACAGTTTGAGTAGGTTAAGCACAGTTCATGGAGACTAAGGAGTAACTCAGTATACAGGGAGCTTCTGTGGTGACCAAGTCTGCTGCTTTGTTTAACAAGCTGCCTTAGAGTGAGCTCTAACTTTAATTTTCTAATAATTTTATCTTTTGAAACTTGCTTAGAAATCTCCTACCAGCATATCAGGACTCAATAGGACTCTTCTTGTCATCTTTATGGCCTTTGGAGCATATAAGCTTGCCTATAAATCTACATTTCCTTGGTCAGTTCATTTAATTGGAATGTTGAAGAAAACTAACCACTTTAAACATATTTATTGTTTTGTTTTTAATATGGAGACATTATGGCACCAATCATACACTTTTCATTGTAAAATAATTTTAAACTTGCCAGAGCTGTAGAGTCTTTTCTTTAGCTGTTCTCCTTTTCCCCTTCAAATTAGACATTTATATAAAAAAAGTCACAGCTGTAATGCTAGTAGAAAGATTATTATTGTTGGTAAAACTGTCTGTTGTCTTTTTTCAAGGAATGTATTCTGACATTGTGGCTTGAGTAGGAGGAATTCAGACTCAATAAGTCTTTATTTGTGGGTATTCAGAAAACCCCATGATGTGACCAGCTCTACCCTCAGAGTGTATTCAGTCTCTGTAGTGGATCCCTGGCCCAGCACGGTCACGGTCATTCTCCAGGTCACCGTGGGGCCTGTCACAGGTCCCTGGCTCTCTTCTGTGATCTGTTCTCCACACTGTGGCATCCAGATACTTTGAAACCTCACACAAGCTGAATCTCTGCTCTGCTCAGCACCTCGTGTCGTGTCCCGTTTTTCATGCTTACTAATAGCCGAAGCCCTCCTCCCAGGGCTTTCCAGGGCTCTCTGTGACCTGGGTCTCCTCTGCCTCTTTGGCCACGTCTCCTCTCAGCCACCTCACTCTGCTGCAGCCACACCACTGGCTTCAGTTGTGTCTTGAGTGGGCTGACTCCTCCGGGCTCTCCCAGTTCATACTCGCCGGACTGCTCTTCCTGTGTGTGACTGTGGGAGGACTCCTGCGGTCTCTCATTGTTCACACTCCCTGGACTGCTCTTCCTGTGTGTGACTGCGGGCTGACTCCTCAGGTCTCTCCCTGTTCACACTCCTTGGACTGCTATTCCTGTGTGTGACTGTGGGCCATCTCCTCAGGTCTCTCATTGTTCACACTCCCTGGACTGCTCTTCCTGTGTGTGACTGTGGGCCATCTGCTCAGGTCTCTCCCTGTTGACACTCTCTCGACTGCTCTTCCTGTGTGTGACTGTGGGCTGTCTTTTCAGGTCTCTCCTTGTTCACACTCCTTGGACTGCTCTTCCTATTTATGACTGCAGACCGACTCCTCAGGTCTCTCCCTGTTCACACTCCCTGGATTGCTCTTCCTGTGTGTGACTGTGGGCCGACTCTTCAGGTCACTCCCTATTCACACCCCCTGGACTGCTCTTCCTGTGTGTGACTGTGGGCCATCTCCTCAAGTCTTTCCCTGTTCATACTCCCTGGACTGCTCTTCCTGTGTGTGACTATGGGCCAACTCCTCAGTTCTCTCCCTCTTCACACTCCCTGGACTGCTCTTCCTTTGTGTGACTGTGGGCCATCTCCTCAGGTCTCTCCCTGTTGACATTCCCTAGACTGCTCTTCCTGTGTGTGACTATGGGCCAACTCCTCAGGTCTCTCCCTGTTCACACCCCCTGGACTGCTCTTCTTTTGTGTGACTGTGGGCCATCTCCTCAGGTCTCTCCCTGTTGACACTCCCTAGACTGCTCTTCCTTTGTGTGACTGTGGGCTGTCTCCTCAGGTCTCTCCCTGTTCACACCCCATGGACTACTCTTTCTGTTTATGACTGTGGACGACTCCTCAGGTCTCTCCCTGTTCACACCCCCTGGACCGCTCTTCCTGTGTGTGACTGCAGGCTGACTCCTCAGTTCTCTCCCTGTTCACACCCCCTGGATTGCTCTTCCTGTGTGTGACTGTGGGCCGACTCCTCAGGTCTCTCCCTGTTCACACCCCCTGGACTGCTCTTCCTGTGTGTGACTGTGGGCCGACTCCTCAGGTCTCTCCCTGTTCACACCCCCTGGACTGCTCTTCCTGTGTGTGACTGTGGGCTGACTCCTCAGGTCTCTTCCTGTTCACACCCCATGGACTACTCTTTCTGTTTATGACTGTGGACGACTCCTCAGGTCTCTCCCTGTTCACACCCCCTGGATTGCTCTTCCTGTGTGTGACTGTGGGCTGACTCCTCTGGTCTTTCACTGTTGACACTCCCTAGACTGCTCTTTCTGTGTATGACCGTGGGCTGTCTCCTCAGGTCTCTCCCTTTCATTTGTTTTTTTGTAGGTCTCTCCCTGTTCACATTCCCATTTTTTATGCTATCTGGACTACTCTTCCTGTTTATGACTGTGGACGACTCCTCAGGTCTCTCCCTGTTCACACTCCCTGGACTGCTCTTCCTGTGTGTGACGTTTCTTTTTTTTTTCCTGCTCTTCTGTGACGTGACTCCTCAGGTCTCTCCCTGTTCACACCTCCTTTTTGGACTGCTTTCCTGTGTGTGACTGTGGGCTGTCTCCTCAGGTCTCTCCCTGTTCACACTCCCTGGACTGCTCTTCCTGTGTGTGACTGTGGCGACTCCTCAGGTCTCTCCTCCCTGGACCTCTTCCTGTGTGTCACTGTCTTTCTTTTCACACTCCCTGGACTGCTCTTCCTTGTGTGTGACCGTGTGTGACTGTGGTCCTCAGGTCTCTCCCTGTTCACACCCCCTGGACTGCTCTTTCTGTGTGTGACTGTGGGCCGTCTCTGTCTTACTTCCTCATTGGTCTCTCCCTGTTCACACTCCTTGGACTGCTATTCCTGTGTGTGACAGTGGGCCGTCTCCTCAGGTCTCTCATTGTTCACACTCCCTGGACTGCTCTTCCTGTGGTGTGTGACTGTGGGCCATCTGCTCAGGTCTCTCCCTGTTGACACTCTCTCGACTGCTCTTCCTGTGTGTGACTGTGGGCTGTCTCCTCAGGTCTCTCCCTGTTCACCCTCCCTGACTGCTCTTCCTGTGTGTGACTGTGGACTGTCTCCTCAGGTCTCTCCCTGTTCACCCTCCCTGACTGCTCTTCCTGTGTGTGACCGTGGGCTGTCTCCTCAGGTCTCTCACTGTTCACCCTCCCTGACTGCTCTTCCTTTGTGTGACTGCGGGCCGACTCCTTGCCTCTGCTGTGCTTTCTTCCCAGAACACCATAGTTAGTACCTCAGCCCAGCCTCGTCTGAGTGCTCCTGTTTGCCCTCTCCTGTTCTGCTTCCTCCATAGCACCAATTGTGTTTTAACTTCTATATCATTTATTTATGGTATTTATTATGTTTTGTTAGCTAGCTATTCTTAAGGTAGAGGTATTTGTTCTCTGGTTTCCAAAAACTTCTTGAAGCGTGCGTGGTACCTATTAGGCACTTAATAAATAAAAATCCATTTAAAATGTTTTAATCCACTGAGTCCTCTATAGATAGATGCACGGCACCATGACCGAGCCTTCCTATCATGATGTGACTGCTCTGGATCTGCCTTTGCATTGTTACATTTTGGCATGTTTTAGACTACTTACTTTGGTTCCCCTTTCACTGTTACATCCCTAAACTTTCTGGGTAGTATAGATCCAGTAAAAGTAAATATAAAGTGTCAGGCGCTCAGTCGTGTCCGACTCTTTTCGTCTACACGGACTGTAGCCCTCCAGACTCCTCTGTTCATGGGATTTCCCAGGCAAGGATACTGGAGTTGGTGGCCATTTCTTTCTCCACAGGATCTTTCCAACCCAGGGATCAAACCTGGGTCTCTTGCATTGCAGGTGGATTCCAGACTCTCCCTTAGTATTCTTTGATCTCCTCCAAATGACTGTGTAAACCCAAGCCAGTATCATATGCTCTCAAAGCTTTGTCTTCTGTGTTTCCCAGTTTATACCAGTGTGTGGCCTGCTCGCTCCAGGAGGAAGTGTTGTGAAGCCCTGTGACTGCTAGTGCTCTGTCATCTCCGATATGAGGTCCTGTCTACTTGTGTTCTCTGTGAACTCTGCATCACAACTGACCTTCTCTTTGCCTGAGCTCAGGTCTCAACTGTCCTTTCCTGGCCTCTTCTAGTTGCTTCCTGTCTTTTCCTTCATTCTCGCCCCATCAAGTGTTAACTGTATTATTGCAGGATGTCAACCCATAACTGATTCTGTCTCTTTTTTATTTAAAAAATTGTGATGACTCTTTATTACTTGTAAAGTTAAAAAAGTTAGCATGGAGTTAGATCTGGACACCATCTAGTTACCAACCTCTGCAGCAAAGAACATAAACCATTGTTTCTACAGCTGCTGTCATCACATTGTTACAGGTGTTTAGTGAAAGAGGAGCTTCAAGATAAAGTATATTTGGAAGATAGGTTGAACGTGTATTCTACATTTTAATGTTCTGATCTGTACTGTCAATTGTTAAGAAAGTGGGAATTTTTACATATTATATATTATATAGTATGTAAATGTGTAAAATATTGTATTTAATGAATAATGATTGCATGTTGAGGTGCTAGTACTGTTGGGGTTGCTGAGAATTCAATAGTGAACAAAAGAGGCAAGACCTTTGACTCTTACAGAGTTTACTATCCACTGGGACATACAGGCAATAAAGAGGATAAAATATTAATGCATGTAGTGTATGGAATGGTGCTGTGTGCAGGGAGGAAGAAGGGAGTGCAGGACGAGGAGGTGGGTCGTGGTGGAGGGGGGCTGGCTGGTGTGCAAGGAGCGAGGGTCACCAGAGAGAGGCTGTGTTGAAAGGGAAACGTCTAAAGAAAGAGATTCCTCATATTATCTGTTAATAGTTTTAGAAATCAGGTAGAAGTAGTGTGTTATATGTGTTTTTTACCTTATGAAAAATTGTGACATTATATGAGGCATTAAACAGATAGATAATTCAAGACACTATTAAAGTAATATCTATATGTCTCTTTGTAAATTACTGCTAATGGTCAGTATAACTCAGACTATTTCAGATTTGGGATTTAACTTAGACTCATTTATTACTAAGTCAATACTCAGTTTAAAAATTAAAAAGGTTAGTAATTATAAGGTTTTCAAAGGAAAGTACTAATGTTATGACCCACCGATCGTCATATGGATTCAAAAATGCCATGGAAATGATTTTTTTACCTTATATTTATAGTGCATAGAGAGCTTATTCTTCTTACTTGTTAATTAATGCTTTTATAATAATTATAGAATACTTTAAATATATATTATTTTTCTAAATTTAAAGATCAGGCTTTTAAATAAATTAATTTAGAAAGATAATATAACTGACCTGCTCTTTCATAAATTCTTTAATAAATTTTTCTTAAAAGATCATCAAAAATAATCTTTTAAAAAACATTTG
Organism: Tragelaphus eurycerus; assembly: GCA_935064755.1. NCBI lineage: Eukaryota > Metazoa > Chordata > Mammalia > Artiodactyla > Bovidae > Tragelaphus > Tragelaphus eurycerus. Next base: position 8,358,439 of record CAKXYN010000074.1, read on the forward strand.
TTTCTCTGTGGACTACAGAATTTTGAATGGCTTCTCATCCTCTTTACCCTTCAAGTTTAGTCACAGTTATGCTCCTTGAGGCCATTGTCTTCTATAAAGGGGTGATTGCCCTTGAAAACAGGCCCATTAGAAGATTTCTTCTCAGTTATATATTACAGAGCAGAATTTAATACTAGCTAGTCAAAAGACTATACAATAAATAAATGGCAATTATAGGTACATCATCCAATATGATATGCAAAGTTCAGAATATCTCTCTGGCTCTGATGTATGTCCAGGTGATTAATAAGTGGAAATGGAAATATTTCATCTTCAAGGTAGATTTCTTATATCTTAACAGTGACTTTGATAATGAAGTGAGGAGCAGATCAAAATGTGATAGAGTGAACAGAAGGAGGAGTTGGGAAGGGTTGAAGTAGATAGTCAGAGTCATTATCTTGGACAGACATCTAGGTTGTCCAAGTGGACAGAAGTAAAAATTCCCCATCATCTTCCAGCAATATGGAAACATCTGTTATTTCTCTTATAAAATGTTTGTGATTTAATCACCATCTGCCTCTACTCCCAACTCCAAGTTCACCTGGATGTCAAAGCTTCCTATTTGGCATTCTTGTCAATGTAGATGAATAATAAATATGGTACTTTTAAACAGCTTTATTGGAATACAATTGATATAATATAACATAAGCCTCATTAGAGTTTAACAATTTAGTAGTTTCTAGTGTATTTCTAGATTGTGAAGTCATCACTGTAGTCTAAGTTCAGAACATTTTCATCATTCGTCCCTGAAAAAACTGAGTAACAAAATATGATTTGTCTTGTCAACTTTATTAGTATGTAGAAATAAGAACTTAAAAAGAATTAGTTTTTCTATTACAGTGTTTATCATATATTTCTGATAGTTAAAAAAATTTTAGATCCGTATCCTAAGCTGAAATCATCTGTAAGTTCTCAATTTTAAAATATTTAATATATAATTTAATATTTAATGTTAGTATTTTAAGACACATTCTTGTATTGTTTCATCATATCTCTTGGAATACAGAAGAACACTATACAGAAAGTAATACAGTGTAAATAAAAAGAGCCTACTATTGGATCAGTTATGCAATCTATTTGTTTTGTCTTTTGTTATATTGTTTTCATCATGCATTTTGTTTATTCATCCTTTAAGCTAAGCATTTTAATATTTATATATATAGCAGTTTTCATTGACATTAATCTTCAAAGTTGATTTCAGAGTTGGAAATATTTTTCTAGCTAATAAAATTCTAATTTTAATAATCCATATACTTTTCTCTTTATTCATTTAAATTAAGATCTACTTATGTTACTTAGGAATTATTTGCTGAGTTTGTGTGCAACTCTATGAAGATTGACAAACTTTAATGTAGTCATGTGACCACCCATACAATCAGGATCTAGAGCACTCCCTGGAAATTCTCCCATGCTTCTTGTGGTCAGTCTCACCTCAGCACCAGCCTCTGAAAACCACTGACCCCTTGTGTGCCCCTGGAGTTTTGCCCAGAGACTCACATCTTTGAACAAACCTTTTGAGTCTGGCTTCTTTCCCTCAGTGTGATGGGGGTGGGGGGGGTTGCTCCACAGGGGACATTTGGCAAAGTCCGGAGACTTTGGACAACACGATTGGGCAAAGCTTGAGGGGTCATGGTGGAGCTTCTAGTGGCATGTGGCAGGGAGAGGCGAGCAGTGCTGCTGAACATCTTACAGGGCCCTGGATTGTGAGCGTGCCTCCCGCAGCTAGGATGTGTCTGGCCCCAAACGTCCATAGTGGTGAGGTTGGGAAGTCCTGTTGCCGCACATTTGAAAATCATTCATGCTGTCGTGTGCAGCCGTAGTTCATTACTTATTTCTGAGTTGTATGCCATGGTGTGGATGGATCACAATGTATAAATGTTTGTTTATACATTCCCATGTTGAAGGATATTTGGATTGTTTACAGTTTCTGGAGATTATGAAGAAAACCTTATTCTTGTAAATGCCTAGGGATGGGATTGTGAAGTTGTTTGGGATGTATTTAATTTTATAAGAAACTGCTGAACTATTTTCCAACATGGCTTTACTGTATTGTGTTACCATTAGAGTATATGAAAGTTCCAGTGCCTTCTATTCTTATGAGCACTTTGTATTGTCAGACCTTTTATTTTAGACAGTGAGCTAGGTCTGCAGTAGTATCTCATTGTGGCTTTGCATTTCTTTCATGATTGGTTGTGTTGAGGATCTTTTCATGTGCTTGTGTTGAATCTTTTGCCCAATTTTTTAATTAGGTTGTTTTCTTTCTTCACTTTTGAGACTTCTTTATATATTCCAGATACAAGGCATTTATCAAATACGTATTTTGCAAATATTTTCTCCTATTCTGTGGCTTGTGACTTTATTCTCTTACCAGTATCCTTTGAAGAGCAGAAATTCTTAATTTTGGTAAAGTCCAATTTATCAATTTTTTTTTAGCTTAACGCTTATTATTTTCCATCTAAAAACTCATGGTAATACAGGAAGTTCTATTTTTTTTAATAGAAAAGCTTAATAGAATTTTTAGGTTTTGCATTAAGATCTGTGATCCATTTTGTGTTAAGTTTTAAAATCCAGCAATCGCACTGCTGGGCATACACACTGAGGAAACCAGAATCGAAAGAGACTCGTGTACCCCAGTTTTCATTGCAGCACTGTTTATAATAGCCAGGACATGGAAGCAACTTAAATGTCCATCTGTAGATGAATGGATAAGAAAGCTGTGGTACATATACACAATGGAGTATTACTCAGCCATTAAAAAGAATACATTTGAATCAGTTCTAATGAGGTGGATGAAACCGGAGACGATTATACACAGTGAAGTAAGCCAGAAAGAAAAACACCAATAGAGTATACTAATGCATATATATGGAACTTAGAAAGATGGTAACGATAACCCTGTATGTGAGACAGCAAAAGAGACACAGATGTATTAAGCAGTCTTTTGGACTCTGTGGGAGAGGGTGAGGGCAGGATGATTTGGAAGAATGGCATTGAAACATGTAAAATATCATATGTGAAACGAATCGCCAGTCCAGGTTTGATACATGATATAGGGTGCTCGGGGCTGGTGCATTGGGATGACCCAGAGAGATGGGATGGAGAGGGAGGTGGGAGGGGCGTTCAGGATGGAGAACACATATACACCCATGGCGGATTCGTCAATATATGGCAAAACCAATACAATATTGTAAAGTAAAACAAATAAATTAATTAAAAAATATTATATGAAACATGAATTGGAGTTCTTTTTTGTATATAGATGTTCAGTTATTTTTTGCATTGAGCCAATAGAACAATTTAGAAAGAACTGGCTTTTTTTTTTTTTTTTTGAAAATTTCCTTTTTTGATGTGGACCATTTTTAAACTCTTTATTGACTCTGTTACAGTATTGTTCTGTTTTCTGTTTTGGTTTTTTGGCCATGAGATATATGGGATCTTAGTTTTCTGACCATGATCAATCCCACACTCCCTGCATTGGAAGGCAGAGTCTAAACTACTGTACTGCCATGGAATTTCCCCAAGAAATGGCATCTTAACAATATTGAATCTTCCAAACCATGAATGCAGTTTATCTTTTCATTTATTTATGCCTTTCATTTCTTTTATCAGTGTTTTGTAATTTACAGATCTCTCTCACACCTACTTTGTTAGATTTATGTAAAAGTATTTCATTTTTCACGGCTGCTCCAGCAAAGCGCAGCCGCTGCTCCTTATCTTGGACAAGGGTATGTCCTCACGGCCGCCCCTCCTGACCTTGAACGTGGAGTAGCTCCTCTCGGCCCTCCTGTGCCCGCGCAGCCACTGCTCCTTGGACTTGGGGTTGCTCCTCTCGGCCGCCGCCCCTGACCTCAGGAGTTGGGTAGCTCCTCTCAGCTGGGCTTCTGTGGGGTCCGTTGCAGCGATCAAATTGCCAACATCTGCTGGATCATTGAAAAAGCAAGAGATTTCCAGAAAACTGTCTATTTCTGCTTTATTGACTATGCCAAAGCCTTTGACTGTGTGGATCACAATAAACTGTGGAAAATTCTTCAAGAGATGGAAATAGCATACCATCTGACCTGTCTCTTGAGAAACCTGTATGCAGGTCAGGAAGCAACAGTTAGAACTGGACATGGAACAACAGACTGGTTCCAAATAGGAAAAGGAGTATGTCAAGGCTGTATATTGTCACCTTGCTTATTTAACTTCTATGCAGAGTACATCATGAGAAACGCTGGGCTGGAAGAAGCACAAGCTGGAATCAAGAGTGCCAGGAGAAATATCAATAACTTCAGATATGCAGACGATACCACCCTTATGACAGAAAGTGAAGAGGATCTAAAAAGCCTCTTGATGAAAGTGGAGGAGGAGAGTGAAAAAGTTGGCTTAAACTCAACATTCAGAAAACTAAGATCATGGCAGCTGGTCCCATCACTTCATGGGAAATAGATGGGGAAACAGTGGAAACAGTGTCAGACTTTATTTTTGGGGCTCCAAAATCACTGCAGATGGTGACTGCAGCCATGAAAGTAAAAGACGCTTACTCCTTGGAAGGAAAGTTATGACCAACCTAGATAGTGTATTCACAAGCAGAGACATTACTTTGCCAACAAAGGTCCGTCTAGTCAAGGCTATGGTTTTTCCAGTGGTCATATATGGATGTGAAAGTTGGATAGCGAAGAAAGCTGAGGGCCGAAGAATTGATGCTTTTGAACTGTGGTTTTGGAGAAGACTATTGAGAGTCCCTTGGACTGCAAGGAGATCCAACCAGTCCATCCTAAAGGAGATCAGTCCAGGGTGTTCATTGGAAGGACTGATGTTGAAGTTGAAACTCCAATACTTTGGCCACCTCATGCAAAGAGGTGACTCATTGGAAAAGACCCTAATGCTGGGAGGGATTGAGGGCAGAAGGAGAAGGGGACGACAGAGGATGGGATGGCTGGATGGCATCACTGACTCAATGGACATGGGTTTGGGTAGACTCTGGGAGTTGGTGATAGACAGGGAGGCCTGGCGTGCTGTGGTTCATGGGGTCACAAAGAATCGGACACGACTGAGCAACTGAACTGATAACTGACTGATTTCATTTTTTATGGTCCTTATTTTAAATGGTATGTAAATGTCTTAAGTTCCCATTCATTAATTGCTGTTATGTAGAAATAGGTGTCATTTGACCTATGGCCCATGATGTATCAATTCTGGTGGTCTTTTGTAAACTGTACTACACCAACATTTGATAGTGTAGTTTTTTTATTGTGAACTTGCAAAGAGTCACAGGAACTTCATCTCGTTCCTTGCATTGTGGACACAGCCTCTGAAGTCAGACAAGATAAGTGATTGCTTATGGTTTTGACTCTTGACTCTGCTACTAATGCCTTGTGAGCTCAACATTTTGTGTTTGTTTGTTGAGGGTTGTGTTATGATGTTCTACAAATTTCTTGGCAGAGTTGCCAGTCTCGTCACGTGAGTTGTCATTTATGGTATAATTAGAGGGAATTAAAAGCTTCCACTTCAGGATTTCCTTCCCACTCACTGGCTTGCCTCAGGAGCTGAAGTTGCTCATGTCAAAAGGAAAATATCTTACAGAGGAAGCAGAGATCATGATGTGATTCTGACCTGAATATTCTTTAGTTTTTCAGAGATGTGGTATTTGCAGGTTGTGATGGCAGATAACAGCTGGGGGCTTGAGAGATAGGGCAGGACAGGTTCAGGCGTAAGTGGGCCCAGGTGGGCTGCTGCCATGGTGGGAGCTTCATCCAGATGTCAGTGAGAGGACCCCGGGCACCAAGCTGTGAGCGCAGCAGAGTGAGATGTGGAAATGCGCTCCAGAAGGATGTTCTGCCAGAGCCCGAGCCTGGCTTCCGGATATGTTCCCTAGTTTACCTTTGAAAAACAAGCTGTTTGATTGTCTGACGCTTGCGGTATTATCTTGGATCAATATTTGTCAATGGAAATTCTGATTAATTATGCTAAAATGAAAAAAAAATTGTTTCCCTATGTTTAATGGCATAGATAGTTTTCTTATTAAATTATTTGCCTGTCTCCTTTTACGGAAGTTTTAGGTGCCACAGACCTTTAATAAGGGACCTGTACCTGAATAATTCTTTTTACAGAGACAGGTATCAAGTGAACAAGGTTAGGAAATGGAATTAACTCCATGATATCTTGAGATCTTAAGGAAAATAGTACTAAAACAGTCAGCACTACTCACCTCATTAGAAATAAAAGAGAAGACACTTTAGGAGAATGTTTTCCAGCACAAACAGTTTTATTTAATGTTCATGATTTTTTGCCAAGAAATTTAAAGCATGACTTCTTAGCCAGTTGGCTATTTGATTATATGTTATGATTTTGAAAATCAGAAAGAATGGTAGGGAAAGTATATCCCTGAGACTTGATGTATTTGTAATTTTTTGACAGTTGAATAAGTGGGATGTGAGATAAAGTCACAGTAATATTTGTAGGACGAAATGACTTCTGAATTCTGGGTGTTTTCCCACTTATCTTAAGAGCATTTCATTAATATTTTGCTCTACTCTCAGGTGATTGGTGATTGATTACCAATTACTGATCATTTATATACTCTGAGCACCCAGTCACATTTTGATCTATTTTTGAGTCCCTGCTCTGTGGTCTTAAAGTTGCCTCTTGGTATAAGTCCAAAGATGTTACAGTTCTCACTGCCTTTCTTTTCTCTGGGCTCATAATTCTATTCTGTCCATTGTCCAATTTTAGAAAATAGTTGTTTCCTAAGTTTTGTCTAATTTTTGTTGTTGTTGTTTACAGTGGGCTCCAATTACTCCATTGTGATTGGAAGCTTAACTGTTTACTTTGTGATTTTTGAGCCTATTTTAATTTGAATTTTTATTTGATAAACAAAAGCAAGTATTTTAAGGTACAGTTACATAGTACTTCTGTGTGATGCCACTGTCTATGTGATAAGTAACTCATGACATTGATGAAGCCATTACTATTAGTTTAATTTTATAGAAGATGGAACTAAGATAGGTAAGGAAACCATGGGAATTTGGTTTCTGGTCTACAATGAATATAAGCCAGTCTAATTTTCCTTTGAGTTTCACTTTTACTCTTTCTCAAAGAAGCTATAGAAATCTGGGTCAAAGTTACATGCCATCCTGAGCTGATGTTGATTCTCTTTGTTTGCTGTATATATCAGATTGATTTTTTGTATATGGATTGTCTTGGGACAGAAGATATGACAGACTTAGAAAAAAATTCATATATTAATATGTATTGCAGCAATTAGCTTTTTTGCCTAATGTCTATTTGCCTTTTGTTTGGTAGCAATCTCTCATGAATTCTTGGTGGATGAATGTTCTGTTTCCTGTTTTTGGTGTTTGGGATACAAGCGTGTGAACTACTGGGGCAAGTGCTAAAAATATGGCAATGGTGTCCTGACTACAGTGTATCTGCTAAAACAGTTTTCGTACTTTTGCCTCTTTATTCTTCCAGGCATCCTTGTTCTAGATCATTTTTCAAACCCTAAGCTCCTCTTTTTAATATATATTTTTAATAGCCCTTGATGTCTTTCTTTTTCTGCTTACCGTATCCCAATTTGTTTGCCAAGGTTTAACCTTAGAATCCCAAGTGGTGGAAAGAATGTCTGACTTGGAACTGGGATCAATATTTATTTAGTCATATATGCTTACAAGGTTCTTTCTAGGTTCCACAAGAACATAGTAATTTTCCCCCTTTCTTCCACATGATTTTGTGCTCACGATCATGTTCTTCTCTTCAGCTGGCAGATGGCTTCCTAGTTTGTGAAATGAGAATGATGATTTTTAATATCTAGTTTGCTGGCTTCCCTTCCAAACGTGTATGATAATCTGTGCACGTGTAGGTATAAATAGTGTGTAAATGCAGTGTGGTATTATTCTTATCTGGATTGGATAGTTGTCTTCCAGTTCAGATTTCTGCATTTTTAAGTTTTCACTGAGGTTATTTGGTGTTACATAGTAACTCCCTGCTAGAGCAATACTTCCTTGTTTCCTTGTAGAGTGCTTTACAGGATGGATGAAACATGTTAAAAGTTTCAGTCCCTATGAAGACTCTGGTTAAGAAATACCGTGAATTTTTTTTTTTTTTTTTTTTTTGCGGGATGTCTACAAGCTGAAGAATATGGTTGGAGGGCATGAACTGTGCATGGTGAGCAGAAAACAGGGGCCCCAGGAGAACACATGGATCCCAGAGAGCCAGTTCTGCTGGCCCTTTACTTTGGCAAGTCTTTTAATTAATCCCTTCGTTTAAAAAATTACTTTTTCCTATTCTTCTCAAGAACATGATCACATAAATTCAAGCAATGAACAGATGCGTAATTTAGAACATGAAAGATGCTGTCCTCCAGAGGACACCTCTTGAATGTAGTCAGTTTTCCTTCTGGATGGTGGCGTTATGGGTGTTACAGTTGATGTGGAAAAGAATGGAAGTAAGTGCATGCAAATCTCTTTTATTTTGAGCAGTTACTATATTATTGCTTCTCGTAGCTATGAAACCACTGATCTTAAAAGGCCTCCACGGAACTTTTCTTGGCAATTTTGTTTCCAAGGAGAAGGCAAACAGATAAATAGTCGGGAAACGTGCGCGAAACGTGTGCCTGTGGTGTATGCATTGTGTGTGTGTGTGTGTTGTGTGTGTATATGCCTTTAATTCTGTCAAAACTGTAAGGTGGGTGAGAGGTTTGTGATGTGGTAGTAAATAATGTGGGAACACGTATGTCCCGAGCGTTCCTTTTCCTGGAACAGTGGAACTTTTACCTGGTCTCAAGGTAATTTGGAAGCAGCGCATGATATTACAGGCATTCTTCACAGACTCTTTTTGTGTTTTCCTTTATCGACATTCTTTTCTAATTTCATCATATTGAGGCCATATAGCACATAAAAAACAAATAAAGGCACAGTTTAAAAATTATATTGAGCAAAATAATAACCAACCAACAAAAGTTTATTAAAATATGCTTGAAAATTTGCTAACGGATCTGCTGATGAGACATTGCGCTCAGTTAATGGCCGCAGCTTCGGAAGTTTTGTCTTCAGAGGAAACTTAAGTGGAGCGCCTTGCAGTAGGGCACTTACTCTGATAATAACTTCAGAATTTTAATTGGACCTGCGTCCAAACTCATAAGCTGACATGGAAGTTGGCAGTCCCCTCGTCACCCTCTTGAATCCTCCTTCAGCCTCATTAGCTTCTTGCTTTCTATTCGGGGGCGGTGGCATGTATCCTTCTCTGCTCCTGTGAGGACACTGTGTATCCTTTGGCACACACACCAGTATGGGTCCCCATAGTTTTCATAGGAAAATAAAATACAAATTAGCTTTGAATATGGAGTACAATGTTCCCTGCACCCCACCTCCCCCCCCCAAAAAAAAGCTGCATTATTGCTAACCAAAGTCTGAAAGAATTCTTTTTAGAGGAAATAATTTGATAGTACTTTTGTATTTAGGTCTTTAGTTTTTAAGCATTGTCTCTGATCTTACATTGTTTACGTATTAATGCTAAATTAAAATGGCTGTTAGATGCATAGAATATAAACTGATCACTTTCACATTGAAATCATGGAGAAGTCATATAATACATGACTGTCATATATTCATGGCATAGAATTGTTTTGTATATACCATGGTTAGTGACTAACATTTAAGCAGAAAGCACATCTTGAGAAAAAAAAGCTATGTAATTAAAAATTAAACGATGAATTAAAACTTAAATTATGCAAAACTAATAAGCTACATTACTGAGACCAACAATTAATACACTACAAAATCTTCGGGAACGATGCTAATATTTTAACATTTGTTTTATGTTAGAATTGCAGTTTGCAGTGTGTACTATTTTGGAACATTTATTTTGAAGAGCTCGGCATGCCTGAATTAAGGCATAAATCAGTGGTCTAAGATTTTTAATGGATATAGAATTTATCATAGATTATAATCCTTTATAGTTCAAACAATCACAGAGGAAAAAGGATCCGATTGCTTTTTAGTGCGAGCATTGTATCAGCATATTTGATTACATGTATTCACTCCAATGTTCAGGTCAGTAGTGCAGAAATGCATTCAATTGACAGCGTCCTAAAGCAGCCTGTTATTTTGTTTGATAAGATTTTTTTTTCTTTTGTTTATGCATAATGGATGCAGGACCACAACAATGACAGTTACTAAGGTTTTGAACTTCAGGAACTTTCTATGAATGCACATCAAGTAAAACTAAGGAATTTTAAACTTAAAATATGAGCCATTTAAAAAATTTCCTGTTGTGGTTCAGCAAAAAGAGACCAAGTATATGAAAGTGAGTGTTAGTCACTCAGTCGTGTCTAATTCTTTGTGACCCTATGGACTGTAGCCCACCAGGCTCCTCTGTCCATGGGATTCTCCAGGCAAGACTCCTGGAGTGAGTTGCCATTCCCTTCTTTAGGGGATCTTCCTGACCCAGGGATCGAACCCAGGTCTCTTGGTTTGCAGGTGGATTCTTCACCATCTGAGCCTCCAGGGAAGCCCAGATCAAGTGTATATTCCGTTTTAAATAAGCTGGACATTTTGACATCTAGACTTATAAATAGCATAGCTGAATTAGTCCCGGCCTCTCCTCTTATTGTTCACGATACTCACTCACCCTTGCATGGCTGCTGTTTGAGTGTGTTGGACAGAGCAGACCCTGTTGTTGGAAGAGAGTGCTTTTGCATGGTGAGGTCAGCAGAGCCTCCCCAGGTTAATCCTTCTGTCTGGTCCTTGTGCCTGGAGCATCCTGTAAATGTCTCCGCACACAGAGAGGAAGAGGGCTCTTGGAACTTTTGCCTCAAGAATGTCACTTTAGGTATTGAAAGATATAAATAGATGATTATAAGTAGCACGGCACAGTTGTTCCCAAATATGCCCCAGGTTTCATGAGGCCACAGAGGTGAGGCCTCATGGGTGGTGGGGTGGAAGCTGGGAAGGAGTGTGCTCTCTTTTGTCTAACACTTCCTCATCTGCTCCCCCAGACAAACACGCAGACGAGTGGTAAACCTGGGCATTTCCGGAGATTTGCCGTTTCCGTAGCGTGGAAGGTCTGGGGTCAGGTTTGGATGTCTTGTTCTTGGTAGTGTGCCTTTTACGCAGACACGTGTGGCCCTCCACCCCCTCCCTTCACTCCTTCCCTTTCCCTCACCTCACCCGGGGTTTCTCTGAATCATTTACTAATCAGTTTTTAGTGTTCTGGCAGGGACCACGTTTAAAATACATTTGCCTGCACTTTCACGTGGGATGGAACACCTGTCTCCCTCGGTATTACATCATAAAGATGAACCCTGACGTGCGGACTCCCCTCGAATGCAAGTGGACAAGTAGGCACAGACGCCTTCAGGAGAAGTGGGTGGCGTGTGTGCCTTGGGTCATGCAGGTTGTTTTTATTCTTGCTACTGTGAAAACTTGGTCAATGATAAAAGTTAAATGTGTTATTTAAAAAAGAAGTTGGGCGGGAGGGGCTCGTGGGTCCATCATGGGAAGGATTGGTGTGTATGAGAGCTCAGGGTCATCTCTTTGGAGGAAATAGATGATACCTGGCCTGTGTCTAAGGGCAGTTTAGGGATTTTTAAAATGTCTCCTGGTACCTGAACTGAGGTGAGCAGCTTCGCTTGTTGGTGAAGGAGGGGCAGGGACCAGTTCTGTGCCATTTTTGGAGGCTCATGAGAATAAGGTCCGGTGCTGTGCTGAAAGGTTTGCAAGGGACTGCCTACTGCACAGCACACTGGATAAATTGCTGGATTTGGACAAGTGTAAGTAGGCGCAGGTTTCTGTGGCATGGTTTCCCTGTTTTGCGTGGGATATTTGAGAGTTAAAATATTAAAAGGTATCTTATGTCACATTTTAAATAACAGATCCCGTAGTACAGCACAAGTTTTCTAACATCTTAGTACGTTTATTTAATTGAAAGACTAGAGAGTTGGTTGTCATGAGAGAAGATTGTATGCATATGCTCCTATTAGTAAATTAGAGTTGCCCCTAAAATGTGTTTGTGTTATTTAAATTGCCATTGCCATTGCCATTTACAGTTATATTAGTACTGTGTTCCCACAGTGTAACTGCTGTTCTCATGCTTGAATACAAAAAACCACACCAAATATGGCAAAGTTTTCAATTCATGTATACTTTTCAGTCAGTTTTCTAAGGACGTTTGGATGGTGAAATATGGTTTGCTGAATGGGAAATGTTTTGTTTTACTTTGTGAGATATACTCATTTCCTATGCTACTGTTTTCTAAATTTCCACATCATCTATGCAGAGTGAGTTTTTGCAAAAATTATATAGCACACCTAAGTTTAAAGTCTCTCCTTTCGATTTCTTGGGAGAAATGTTCTGGATGAAAACCATCTAATTAGTTTACCATGAGCAGTTTCTGCGCTGCCACAAGTGTGGCATTTTCTTTAGGTCAAGGTTGTCTGTATCACTTTCTGAGATGGTGGGAAACTGCTGAAGCCATGCTTTTGGTAGGGGTATCACTGCACAAGGCCGTCAGCACCTTTCACTTTCTGCCAGCACAACGGCACGTCGAGACAATTTCATCATTTGGTTTTCTCTAGTCCTCTTCCCAATTCTCTCTCTCTTGGAAGCTTTAGGTAGCCCCTCCCCTGGATCTGAGCCATATTCCCTCTTGTTCAAGGTCGTTCTTTTCAGCTTTGCCTTCAGTCTTCAAAATGGTGAGCAGTTTCTGGGATGACAGAGGACACTTAGCCTGTAAACCGTGTTAGTTTTCAGCGGTGAGATAATCATTTTAAGAAAGGAGAGAAATACGACTGAGACCACACGTAATTATTATTTGCCTCAGGTTTTAGCCCTTGTCATCTTAAAGGTAAAATTAGGTTTGCTTCTGGAACCTATTCTTTTTTCCATTAAGTTCATCTATGAGTTATTAGAATATATTTATTGGCATGCTGATGGTGCCAGGCAGTTAGTAGGTTCTATGGACTGATTGTGTTCCCCCAGAATTCATGTTATCAAGTCCTAACGCCCAGGGTGACTGTATTTGGATACAGGGCCTGTAGGAAATTAATTAAGATCAATTTTCCTCTGGAGGGTGGGGCCCTAAGATGATAGGATTGTGTCCTTTTAAGAAGAAGCACCAAGGGTTTCCTGAGTGGTCCAGTGGTTGAGACTGCTATGCTTCCCAATGCATGGGGCATGGGTTTGATCCCTCGTTGGGGAACTGAGATCCTGCATGTTGTGGGGCATGGACAAACAGGAAAAAAAAGAAACTGAAGAGGCGCCAGAGCATTCTCATCCTGTCCTACCTCCCTGGCTCTTCTCTTCTATGCGCACGTGAGGACTGGTGAGCAGGTGATCATCTGCAAGCCAGTAAGAGAATTCTCACCAGATCCCGACCCTGCCTGTACCCTGGTCTTGGGGTGTGTGTGTGTGTGTGTGTGTGTGTGTGTGTGTTTTTTTTTATTTGTTTGAGACGGACGGGGTGTGTGTGTGTGTGTGTGTGTGTTGTGTATGTGTATGTGTGTGTGTATGTGTGTGTGTGCTTAGTTACGTTCAACTCTTTGAGACCCCATGGACTATAGCCCACCAAGCTGCTGTGTCCAAGGGATTCTCCGGGCATGAATACCAGAGTGGGTAGCTGTTCCCTTCTCCAGGGTATCTTCCCAACCCAAGGATTGAACCTGGGTCTCCTGCATTGCAGGCAGATTCTTTACCAACTGAGCCACCAAGGAAGCCTGTACCCTAATCTTGGACTTGCCTCCAGATTTTGTCTCCAGAACGTGAGAAAACAAACATCTGTGGTTTAAGTGCCTCCATTCTGTGGTATTCTGATAGAGCAGCCTGAGCTGCCTAAGACAGTAATGGTCACATTAACACTAGCTTGAATGAGTGTCCCCTCCTTGAATCAGTTTGCTCATCAGCTCATCACAAGGAAACACTGTTACTGCAAATAGTGAGACAGCTTATTGTAAAGATCAACCATCCTGTTATATTTTAATTTTCCTGTACATCCTGTTTGCTGCTACCTATAAGATACATATAAGGTATTTTCCTGTGACTCACTGTAGGTATGGATATCATATACAGACAAGTGAATAATCTTAAGTGTACAGATTGGTGGATCTCATAAATATACCCACAAAACTAGCACCTGAATCATGAAACAAAGCAGTGCTGCAAACAGAGGCCTCCGTTCTCCAGGTACCATGGAAGGTAACTGTTAGGGTTACTTTGCATCCAACTGTTTTGATGGGGCTGCATTTCTAACATGATGCTTTCTGATTTGAATCTGATTTTCAACCTGAACCTGATTTCTGCCTCTCTATTTTTTCATTAAAAAAAATTTTTTTTTCCTTGTAACTTCTTTTTGTATTATTGGCCTTTGGCCTGTTAATAATTTAGCTCAGTCCCCCCCCCCCCCCCCCAACAATTTGTTTACTACACTGCGGCTAGAGAAGGCTATTTTACATATTTAGGGAATAAATTTCATAAGCCCCTGTAAGTAAACAAAATGCCTGCCTCAGCTTTATTTTGTAAATCTTTAAATTCAAACTTGAAAGTAGAGTTTTTGGTTTAATTTGCTTATATTTTAGCTTGGTATGCACATAGCCCCCTGTGGGGTGCTGTTTCAGCTACCATTATTATAGTGAAAATACCTATACAGAAGACATGCCTATGAATATTCCATTTTTGAATGCTCTTCTAATGAGGTATTAGATCAGAAGTGGAATTATATTTTGGAGGGACTGCTGACTAAATGTGGTTTTTCATATTGTTACACTGGTTTTTCAGTTGACATCAACTTTCTGGTGTGATACTAGCTCAGTGTCAAGTGGGATTCTCAGCTCTGAGTTTAGATATGAAATGAGAAGTTGCTTGTGTCTTGTTTATGCCTAGGTCAGTTTTCTTACTAAATACATCTCTGATATTTTCTGTGGAAGTTACTCCAAATGGATAATTTAATAGACAAGTACTTCATCTTTTATACAGCAGTCCAAGAATATTCAGATTCATAATGAGATAAACATGTATTCTTATCAGTGTTTTAAGCTGATAAGTATACATTATAGTATTATCAATATTTTTTCTTACAGATATTTTGTTGATTCCTTTATGAATAGTAAATATTCTACTTGAAGTGCAAAATAACTAAAGAAAAGTTTTGGTTTTTTTGAAAATCCAAAGTGAGATATATTTTGATTTACATTATTTCTAATGCATGTAAATGAGTTTTATATATTGTTAAATGTCATCAATTAGAAGCAGAATGACATATACACACATGTAGTTATATATCGCTGCTCTCTAGTCGCTTCTGTCTAAGTACATATTATTTACATATGAAGGGACACATACATAAAGCACACATGCACACACATACAAGCATACTTATAGATACATACATTGGTATGTTACAGGGGTTGGCCTCCCCGCGACCAGGCTCCCCCGTCTGTTCGGGGGGGGCTTCAACCCCCTGCCACAGGCATTGATTTTTACAGATTGTGGTAATGTTTTTAGTAATAAAAATCATCACTGCATTCTGTTACCATGACCTGTCCTGCTGGTAAATAATGCACTAACAAATATCCCCAAGCTGCCTCCAAACGTACATTTATGTTGATTAATTAATCAGTTACTATCTTAGGTGCAGTGAGACTTAGTTTGCCCAATTTCTCTAGGTGTTTGAAATGATTTTGTTTTTATTGGACCTGTGTAGAGAGCTCTGTAATATGTTACAGGATATGATTTAGTACAATTATAATTGTGAAATTAAAATAAAAACAACTATCTGTTGTATTCCCTGAATTTGGCTGTAGGTCTTAAAGGTGCTTAGCATGACATGTACCTGGGTTCATGGCCAGAGGGACCCAAGAAAGTTGTTTGAGATAATGTTTTATTTTTTTTTAATGGACCACCTCTGTCAAGTTTGCAGGTTCATGAAATGATGGGCCTTTTATTTTTTGCTGCTGTTGCCATTGGGCTTTCCTGGTGGCTCAGACAGTAGAGAATCCACCTGCAATGTGGGAGACCTGGGTTTGGCCCCTGGGTTGAGAAGATCTCCTGGAGGAGGGCACGGCAATGCACTCCAGTGTTCTTGCCTGGAGAGTCCCATGGACAGAGGAACCTGGTGGCCTCAGTGCATGGGGTTGCAGAGTCAGACATGACTGAGTGACTAAGCACAGCACAGCCATTGCCATTGTTTTACATTAATGGAAACTTTGTGAAGCACAAGTTTGGTTCTTGCTTAAATTAAGTTTTTGTGCTCTTTGCATTAAGAGCTTTAGCGTAGTGTTTTGATGTGTTAGACCCAGCACGGAGAGTCTTGCTCTTTGAAAGTGGAGGAAACCAAGTGAATATTGACATGGCACTATTGAGTTACAGGCATACTCATCCTGTAATGCAGTGTGTCTTTGATCTTAATAGCAAACAGGGTAGAAATGTATCTTTTTGAAAGCAGGACTTTTTCTTTTCATGCAGATTCTGTTTCTTCTTTTCTCACATGGACTCCAGTGCTATGATGATTGAGTCTTCCCTGGGTGTGTTTCACTATCATCTGTCATCACATTTAATGTAAAAAATACATTTTGACCAAGTTATGCCACATTGAGAAAGTTTCTCAGTCAGTTTATAAAGGATTGATAAATGTTTATGGTGTTTTGACTCAAGAAAGGCATTACTTTGTTTTTGTAAACCCAGAGGCCAACTTGTCAATCATGTCCTTTGAATGATCAGCTCAGGGAAGCTGAATTGATTCCTACTCCTGTGTGTAGGAAGTGAGGGAGTGGTGTTGTGTTGAGAGAGGTCCTGGGGAACAGAGGCCATGGGAATCACTGGTGGCACATGAACCACTTACTTGCCGACTCTGATCTAGTCGAATGGGATGCCCTTTGGAAATACAGTGAAAAATGCTCAGTTGCTTGGGTGTTCTTCATTGTGTAGCATAATAATGCCTTAAATCTATTACATGGCTTAAAACAACTCTGTTTTGACCCCATGGGGAATATCACGGCTACCCTAGTCCCTAGAATGTCTCAGGATTTATATATATGCCATTTCCTTCTCCTATCATGAAAGTGAAAAGGGAAAGCGATGGCACCCCACCCCAGTCACTTTTGCCTGGAAAATCCCATGGACTGGAGGATCCTGGTAGGCTCCTCAGTCCATGGGATTTTCCAGTCGGACACGACTGAGCGACTTCACTTTCATTTTTCACTTTCATGCATTGGGGAAGGATAATGGAATGCCTTAAATCTACTGTACTGGCCTAAAGAATCCCTGGGACGGGGGACCGGAATGGGCTATCCTGAGTTAGAATGTCTTTTATATATAAGCGACTTGCAGTAGCATTGCTCTATCAATATATGTTGTTAAAGATGCTAGTTTTGATTTTAGATTTAAAATTTCTCAAAAATATATTTTGCCCTATTTTTATATGGTTTGTTTTGTAGAAAAAAAAACATGTCTTCTTGTGTAGAAAAACTCAGAACTCATTTATGTTGGTGAAATAATAATTTTTTGTCCTTTATTAGTGATTAAATAATGTAGGAATGTATTTAAAAATTTAATAGCTTATGTCTTATAAATAGAAAACAAATTCTGGAGACTTCTGACAATATGAAAATTAAAAGAAACAGGTTAAGTAAGGTCTTAATGTGAGATGTGAGCTTTCTTCTGCAGGTGAGAACACACTCTATGCATATAAAACACAACTGTAGTTACTATTTATAGATCAAAGAGTGGTTTATATTGTGTCCCTAGAACTCTATTTGCACTGACTCATCTCTGAGCCAGTGTCCTTGTCAGCTGAAGATCAGTTTTTTGCTTTCCTTTTTCAACCAATGATTAGGGTTCATGCAGAACTGAGTGTCTAATGCCCTTCCCTCCCTGTGCACCCACCCCTGCCCCCCCCCCCCCCCCCGCTACTAGGGCCCGTGGGTATGGATCACTCCATGCAGTGTGGCTAGTCATGATCATGGGTGCTTTGACTATGGCATTAGGTGGTAATATCTTTTCAAATGAATTAGGTAAAAATGAAAATTCTACCACAAAAATTCTTGGGTACCATCAGACTGTTACAGTGTTATCATTTCTATAGGATTTATTTATGGCCTTTGAAAGATTTATAGCATCTTCATCTCTTGCTTCCTAGTTCAGTGTCTTTTCTACTATTCTGTAGTCTGTTGTGGAGAAGGCAGTGGCACCCCACTCCAGTACTCTTGCCTGGAAAATCCCATGGATGGAGGAGCCTGGTAGGCTGTAGTCCATGGGGTCGCTAAGAGTCAGACACGACTGAGCGACTTCACTTTGACTTTTCACTTTCATGCATTGGAGAAGGAAATGGCAACCCACTCCAGTGTTCTTGCCTGGAGAATCCCAGGGATGGGGGAGTCTGGTGGGCTGCCGTCTGTGGGGTCGCACAGAGTCGGACACGACTGAAGCGACTTAGCAGCAGCAGCAGCACATAATCTGTTGTCTCCCTCACAGCTTGAAGTTGTGTTTTGGGAAAAAAAATAATAGAAGTTGCCTTTACTATTTTCCTTGAGAAGAGGATGTATTCCTCGTTATGATAATGTCTGTAATATTCTCTTAGAATCACCTGTAATTGACCACCATTGTCTGCAGTGCTGGTCGGTGAGATGATCAGTGTTCCCTGAGTCCCGTGCAGGCAAAATTATGTATATAAACTGTTTATATTTTTAGAGTCTCCCAACCATGCTATAGATTCCATGAAGATAGAGACAATGGTTGTTCTATTTACCTAAGACAGTTCAGAGTGAGTTATTAGTAAATAACTGTTTAATAAGTAGATTGAAGTTTTAGTTACCATAAAATAGCTGAGTATTTTAAGAGGTCTGGTGGTCATCACTTTCCTGAGGAAGACTTCTAGCCCTTTTTCATATTGGTTGACGTCTGTTTGCACTTGTCGGTCTTGGTACTATTATCTGTTAATCTGATGTCTTCCTTCTGAGGTGGTGTCATCTTTAACTGTTTGCCTCTCCAGCACCTAGTGCAGTGCCCTGGGTGTGAAAGTGAAAGTGAAATCCGCTCAGTCTCGTCTGACTCTTTGTGACCCCATGGACCATAGTCCGTGGAGTTCTCCAGGCCAGAATACTGGAGTGGGTAGCCGTCCCTTCTCCAGGGGATCTTCCCAACCCAGGGATCAAACCAGGTTGTGTGAAGTATCCATCAATACCTGTTGAATGAATTCTTCCTTTATTTTCATGATAGCAAATTAAATGAATGCTCCAAAACAGCATCAGTTGATATTTATTGGGAAAACCTTTCCAGTAAAACATATCTGAGTATAGCTATTACTTTCATTTTTGCTAGCATGATATCTATTCTTTCTAACTTTGAGCAGTTTGGTAAATTACTTTTGTGCACCGTGTTATCTGAAAATGCCATGAGAATTTCATCATGGTGAAAGAAGTAACATAACAAGTTAAAAAATCTCAAACTAAGTGCTATCTATCTATGTTTTTAAAATTAAATTGTTATAAGTATGTTCAAGATGGAATTATTGTTTTTGGTAGTTTGGCATGAAAAATTAAAAGTTTATATATTAACAAATGACTACGACAGAGGATGAGATGGCTGGATGGCATCACTGATGCAATGAATGTGAGTCTGAGTGACCTCCGAGAGCTGGTCATGGATAGGGAGGCCTGGCGTGCTGCAGTTCATGGGGTCACAAAGAGTCGGACACGACTGAGCGACTGATCTGATCTGAATAAAAGCAGTGACTTAACAGGTTGTTGGCATATAGTTATACTGACTATAGGCCTATGTAGGCATTATATCATATCATGTGTAGATATCTAGAGGTTTATTTCATATGATTTTCTAACTATTTTGTTATTGACAGTTTTTAGAGTTTCCCCATGTCTCTGTTCTGAAGCCTGTATATAACCTAATCCAGCCTTTCGCTTGTGTTAACTGTAATTTTCAGGGAAGGAGAAGCATGTTGCTTCAGGTGTATTCCTAGACTAGTAAAGTCTCAAAAGTGTAGCCAATCAGCTTCCTGCCTGTTGACCTTTTTCTTTTGGGGCTCTCTGATCAGTGTTGAAAGGGAGAGCTGGTTACAGCCCGTTCTGGGGAACCCGCCTGGTGTGATGGCAGGTTCAGATCGAGCCCAGAAGTGTCTTCTTGTACTTGGTTCGTGCGTCCTGCCAGCTTGCTGTATGGCTGCCACAACAGGAACCCTGAGCGCGCTTGATTGGTGAGGATTTACATGTGTGCTAATTAGAGTGGAATAAATGATTGGCTGTTTGCTGCATGGCCATAAAGGGTGCCCAGATGTGCACGCCACATGAACATAATGTGCCCAGGCACGGCGCATCAAAGTATGTCAGCTGCGTTACCTCAGCAGGCTGAGGGCCTGTCGCGGAGAATTTGCTGATAATCGTCCCCTATGATTTAGTGTCTTACTTGGTGAAAGTGAAAGACCTCAAAATCATGTCTTGGCAACGGAATTTTTGATCCTTTAGGAAAATAACAAAATATGCTGAAACTTAACTGGGGATAATGAATAGATGACCTTAAGTGATGTGTTTTCAAAAGATGATTTCTTACATTTTGAAATGTTTTCCAGTAAAACAAATAAAAATCAACTAAATTCACACAATTGAATAAATCAAGTTTTAAAAGATTGCATAAGCATCAATCTTTTAGGTTGAAGTAAGCCCCATGAAAACCACCCCAGTGTATAGCTGATTAAAGATGTAGCGTAGAATGATTTCATTTAAATTCTGAAACACATATTTTTCTAGAACTTAAAGTTTACTGTGTCTAAAATGTCTCTCTCTATATATAATTAAAAATCCATAGTGTATCTCCTTGGTAAACGTACAGTTAATACTCAGAGTCCCCTTGTGTTGCATTTTTTTCCAAATCTGTAATATCTGATTACTTTGACAAGTAATTTTGTAGTTACAAGTTCATAATATTGATAATGTATTAATGTACAATGATTAAATGGTTAAGCTGCCACATTAAAGTTATGAGCAGGAGCGTTTATCCAGCACCGCCGGCAGGAACAAAGCCCGCCCGTTACCAGATGGCATTATTCAGTCTCTGTGCTGCTCTGAGATGTTCTCATGGCATGGACTCTTCGCTCTGGTCCTGGGCTGCTCGTGAGTGACCCAGTACAGTTCAGTGATAAGGTTAAGCTAATTACTGTATCGGTGCCAGCCAGCTTCCACACCATTACTGCTGAGAAAGATTTTGATGCCTTTTGCTTTAATTAAGCAAAAGGAAATGAACAGATATAATTGGGTTTTGAAATAATCCTGTGACTATCAACAAGCATGTGCTTCCTCCAACTTTGTTAAGTGTACTTTTAGCACAGTTTTGTGGAGGGAAAGAAGTTTTTCCATTATTGTCTACACTGAAATGTTACCCCATAAACATTTATGCTGATTTTTGAATAGTTCAAACAGTGTGTTTTAAAAGAATTTGACCTAGAAGAGTCTGTTTGTAACTTCCATTCAAAAAGATGATAATTATTTTTTTGTTCACATAAATATACTAAAGACATAGCTTTCAATGCATTCTTGTGCTTTTACATTTATGATATATTTTTAATCTAGTTTTCCATTAAGACAGGTACATTTGAACTTAAGAAGGTTTACCATAATATTTAAACTTGCATAATTTTTGTACATTATTTCATTGGTTTGACTAATCCTGTGGAGTTTATGTAAATTGATAGAAAAGTGAAAATGAAGAAGTGCTGTAAACTTTTCTAGTGGCAGCATGAGGATTCTAATTGTTTTTTTCTCTTGTAGAAATGTTGACTTTTGTTGTAATATTTTCAATTAAAATTCTAATTAATTCACATTTCTCTTATTGTTTGAGTAAGAAATGTACATTTTCTTCATATTTTTTTTTTCCTTCTAGTGAACATAGCTAAGCTATGTGAGTAGTGTAGTTTGGGAAGATGTGATAGTGTTTTTATTGAGTTTAGGTTTCCCCCTTGATACTTAATGGGTACCATTCCTTTTCTCACAGCTGTTCAGACATGGCGAATACTGTCTTCATTGGCTGATACCGCTGTACACTTAATAACTGTGGGGTTGTCAGGATCACTTCTCTTTTTTGAGTGTTATTCAGAAACTTGTGTTTCCATAAACGCATCTCGAGTGATGCTAGAGTCAAATGAGATAAGAATGCTTTTCTAGCAGTAGAGAGCTATTCGTTTTAGTAATTTATTCTTCTTACCTAATATGTGTTTACTGATGTTCACTAGCTTGCATGTTGACAGTCAAACTGAGTTAATCATTGTCTTTGAGTTTTGCCCTCTATATTTTAAGTAAATATAGGTGATAGGGAATCTGAGGGATGAGTGGGAAAGTGTCTCTGCAAGTAAAGGTTAGAATAGTCAAACAGAGTCTGGATAAGAAGGAAACTGTAAAAGGACTATAAAAAAGTTTTCACATTACTGGACAACTGAAGAGTCTTTTAAGTAACACTTGTTATTTTTTCTAATGTCCTGTCAGAATGAGACAACAGTTTAAATGAATGATGAATTATCTCTGTCCATTTCCCATGGACCCCATTACATGGGGAATGGGTAGAAAACATCAGAATTCTGTTTTGATTTTGCTTGGTGTCCAGCACTCATCTTGGTTGTTTAGGTTGGCAGAGTATTACAACCGGTCCTCCTTTTCCTCAATACTGAAGGCGTCCCCTTCCTATTCCACAGAGCCCGTGCTGTGTTACCTCACGTGGCCTTGGGGAATTGGGTTCTGGTGGAACTTTCTGTTGCTGGTCAGTGCACCTAAGCAGCGCACCTAGGCACATTGTCCTAGGTTATCCAGGTGGCTCCTGTGTAGCCACAAGGATCCTCAGATGTGTAAGGAGGGACTGAAGAGGGGCCGTGTGATAGGGAAGGACTCAGCTCACCTTTGCCTGCTTTGAAGATGGGGAGGAGCCACGGGCCAGCGGACATAAGTGGCCTCTAGAAGGCAAGAAAGGCAAGAAAAGGAATCTCCCCTGGAACCTCCAGAGAAGAATGTAGTCCTGCTGATGCTTTGACTTTAGTTCAGTCATTTCTGTGTTGGACTGCTGAATACAGATCTGTAGGATAATAAATTTGTGTTGGTTTAAGCCACTAATTTTTTTTTTTTTGTAATGTCTTACAGCAGCCCCAATGCAGTTATTTACAGTGCAAAGCAGAGTTATTCATTGAAGTTATTTAGAATTAAGCACTTTGTTAATGTTTATTTATTGTGTCTTTTGTTGTCAGTTGCATTAGAACCCTTGGTGTGTGATTCGGCCCTAGCTTGCACTGCGTCTGCGTCTTGGCCATCTCACAGCTGAGGGTTCGGAGGCCTGATGTTGCATACCTTTAGAATGTGGTTATTATAGAGTTATGTAGTTAGTTAGAAGTTTTGGTTTCATGTTTCAGCCTCTGTGTCTTAGTTATAGGGAAATGGCCTCAGTTTTTTCACCTGAAAATGGAGAAATTATATGTCTTTTGAGTGTTGATGAACTAATGTATGTATGCTGCTGCTGCTGCTGCTAAGTCGCTCAGTCGTGTCCGACTCTGTGCGACCCCATAGACGGAAGCTCACCAGGCTCCCCCGTCCCTGGGATTCTCCAGGCAAGAACACTGGAGTGGGTTGCCATTTCCTTCTCCAATGCATGAAAGTGAAAAATGAAAGTGAAGGCAGTCGTGTCCGACTCAGCGACCCCATGGACGGAGCCTACCAGGCTCCTCCGTCCATGGGATTTCCAGGCAAAAGTACTGGGGTGGGGTGCCACTGCCTTCCCCGAATGTATGTATATGTGGCTTATAAACTGTACAAGGCTATGTCTGCACACATTACTATTAAGATTGCTCTGCAGCCTTTAATTCTAGCCTGAATACATGGAACATGAGCGTTCTGTACACCATGGCTAGGAAATATGAATTCCCTGTCTTGGTTTCTGTGGAGCTGGCAGAACCTTACCCTGCTGCCATATTGATTCTGCCTTTTCTTGACTTGAAAAATCAGACAGAGATGTTTCCTTCCTTCTTTTTAGTCCCATTTTGTAAGACTGGTTCAGAATGAGAGCATAGCAATTTGTTTGTATTTTCCCATAAGTAATTTGCTACCTTTTTGTTTTATTCTTTTCAAAATTTTAAGCTTAAAGAAAATGATTTTTTTTTTCCATTTAACTTCTTGAGGTACTTTATCTCCCAACAAGTTCAGTCTATTCAAAATTAATAAAGTTTGTGAATAGTATCTTTGTCCTGGGCAGAGCAAGTAACCTACCTCAGTCCATGCCCTCGTAATCTAGTCACGCACCAGCAGTCCATCCCAAGCTGTGGCTGTCGGTGCATAGGTGCTTGGTGGAATGCCTAGTCTGGCCTGGGGGAGTCACAGAAAATATCATAGATACTTTGAAGAGCATCGGCATTTTCTGTGTGAGTACAGGAGGTGAGGGCATTTCAGGCAAAGAAAGCTGCATGAGAAGCAGTCAGGAGCCCGGTGTTTCCCCAGCAGGGTCTAGAGGAGACAGAAGCATGAAGAAGAGGGGGTAGCTTGCCAGGGCCTGTTACGACTGTGCCTCACTTGGTGCTTGTCCCATGGTCGTGTGGAAGCCATCACAGCCGTCAGAGCCTCATGCCCGGGTATGCCCTATGGATGTCACTCAGTGGAGGCTGCCCTCCTGGGAGTGGGAGAAGGTTCTCGATAAGGTGGGAGGTCAGAGTAGATCATAGGGGGTGGAGTAGATCGTAGGGGATGCATGGTTTTTGATGGGGGGAGGACAGGATTAAAGACCCCACTGAAGGAGGAGGTGGGGGTGGGAGGGGCATCCTGAGCCCTGGCCTTGAGGTAGGTGGCCGGAGGACTGTCTCCCTGGGAGGGGCGTGTGGGAGAGGAGAGCGGGAGGAACTTGGTTCTGGCTGTGTTGAGTGTTTGATGTGTGTGGGTCATCCAGGAAGAGATGCTGAGAATAGACGTAAGGGTGGCGGTGGGGATGCAGACAGCCAGTTCCTGGCCCATGGGAGAGGCTGGAGCAGGTGGAAGGGGCCCTGGTGGGAGTTTAGGGCGGGACCTGGGCCAGATCCCTTCTTGGTGTGTGGCCCGAAGGAGCAGGGCTCAGAGCCTGGAGGCCTGGCAGACGGACGTTTGCTGTCTTGATGACTGCGCTCCGGCTCAAGCTGTGTCCCCAGCTTCTGCACTCACATTAGGCCTGGTGATCTCCAGGCACACTTGTAAACATAAAACCAGGTCTCTCGTATTTTATTCCATGTTGAAAAAACACACACGAGGGATTTGAAAGAAAATATCTCCAAGATTATCAAAATTCTAGGATTTTTTTTATTGAATTAAGTCTTGAGTATAAATAACACCTTCACAAATTCCTTTAGGAAGTGACATGGGAACAATGTTACACATGAAAATAAATCAGTAGAATTATATGTTTATTGAAGTCTTCTGAAAAATGTAGTAGATTTACCTAGAGCATTTTAATATCTTATGCTCCTTTTATATAATGCAGTGAAAATGTACATTTTTTCATTTTATGTGAATAAAACATAGCTTCAGTTAAATTTTAAGTCACTAAGTAATAGAGTTATAAAAATATATATATATTCATTATTTTTTAGATATGCTCTTTCTGACTTAGGCATTTGAGTTACTTGCCTTGTGTTATTTTGTTCTGGTATATTAACATTAATCATGAAATAGTCCTTTTGGCTTTAATATGGCAGGACATTCATTAGAAGAGAACTGTCCTCCTGCTTGCTGTCTTTTTAATGAATAAAACAGAACATAAAAACTCCCAAATTTTGTCCTTTATGTGTGAAGATACTATATTATAGGGGACAGCCTAGGTTTTAACAATGCATGATGTCCTACTGTTTTATTACTATTGGGTATGTGACAGTGATGGTCATTGCAAATATTTTAAATTTAGAACAATTTACGCCCTGCAGATAAATTATTGTACAATAGACGTTTCTTTCTAAATGACACTTAATGGGCTGATTCTTTGAATGCTATGTTTAGCATAATATAGCAGAAAGAGAAGTAATGATCAAAAGACTGAGGTTAGTCTTTCCTAAACAGCTTGAAATAACTTGGCATCGTATATTAACATTCAGAAAACATAGCCATGTCTCAGTGTATTAAGAGGCTTATACATTTCAGCTGAGGGGTGATTGTTACTTTTGGGCATATTCTAGAAGACCTGTTTGAAAAGTTTACTTTCTCACATCAACTGTTGTCTTTAAAAGAGTTTGATTAGTTTATTATAAAGAATATTTTCTTGCCTTTTAAAAATAATATAGGATAATCATAAGCAGTAGCTTCATTTATTGTTGGAAAGAGTGTAATTGCAAAAATTAACTTGTCATACACCACAGCTCAGCAAAAGAACTTTCTTCTAAGTCCGTGGTCACAGTATGTTTTTGCAATTCAGCATCTGGCTCTGTGGGATGCTGATGGCTTCTGTGAAGAAAAGTACCAGGGTGAGCAATTAAATGCAAAATGACAGCACAAAATATGATCATTATGGTTGTACAAAAGACACATTTATGAATTTTGCAGATAACTGTCATTTTTCTACTCATATTTTCTCTTGCTTTGTTAGCTTAATAATTTTCGTTCAATTTATTTTTTCTTCTGGAAAGTGAGCAGCGCCATTTTTTATTATCCTGACACTTGTTTATGTCTTTTTTGTTTGTCAATCTGAAGAGTAATGATAACTCTTTCTGTCTTTTGAGGCAGTACTTTCAACTTTACCTCACAATCGAACAATAAAAAAATTATACAGTAGCTTTATTATAAGAATATTTCTTTGTAATTGTTAATACTAGTATTTTATCATGTGATGTGATTTCTATTCATGACCTGGAAATAAGGTTTGCTAGTAGTTTCTTCATAATATCAAGTAGTGTTTTGGAGCCCTTTTTTTTTTTTTAGTTATGAAGTCTCATTTGGTAGAGAGTAGAGCAGTGTTGTGGAGAAGGCAATGGCACCCCACTCCAGTACTCTTGCCTGGAAAATCCCATGGACGGAGGAGCCTGGTGGGCTCCAGTCCACGGGGTCGTGAAGAGTCGGGCACGACTGAGCGACTTCACTTTCACTTTTCACTTTCATGCATTGGAGAAGGAAATGGCAACCTACTCCAGTGTTCTTGCCTGGAGAATCCCAGGGATGGGGGAGCCTGGTGGGCTGCCGTCTATGGGGTCGCAGAGTTGGACACGACTGAAGCGACTTAGCAGCAGCAGCAGAGCAGTGTTGACGTAAGGAGTTACTTTGGGTCCAGGGAAAGCTGTCATGTCTCCTTTGATTTTATTTGCAAGATGAATCCTTCAAACCGTGAGACTGCTGTTCTGGGTGGAGGGGAGTCACTCCGGAGAGCTGGGCTCCCCATGACCTTTGGGGTGCGCCATTGTCCTCAGGCTCGACTCCTCTGCAGACCTGTCAGGTTTTCCAGCCTTACCTTTCACTGTTCCTGAAAGCACCATGCTAACCAATTATCTTTACCGTCACTCTCTCAGAGTCTGCTTGCTTCTTTTCTTTTCCTTGTACTTATTAGCACCCCCATTTCCCCGACCACATACAGTGTTTGGTCACATTCAACCTGAACCTGGAGCTGTGGCTCTGTGAGAACTTCCCGCTCTTAGCACTCAGTGGGAACGTCTTTCCTTGCACTCCTGTGGCATATTTAGTGTCCGTTATTGTTACTGGGGCTTCCCAGGTGGCTCAGGGGTGAAGAATGCACTTGATAAGGCAGGAAGTGCAGGTTTGATCTCTGGGTCAGGAGATCCCCTGGAGGAAGAAATGGCAACCCTCTCCAGTATTCTTGCCTGGAGAATCCCATGGACAGAGGAGCCTGGCGGGCTGCAATCCACGGGGTCACAAAGAGTCCGACACGACTGAAGTGACCGAGCGTGCACGCACTATATTCTGGGTGTTGTGCTGGGATCGGGTACTGTAGAGAGTTTATTTCTTCCGTCCAGGAATGGTCAGTGCTGGTGCTGGATGGTGAGACCCGCAGTGGGAGTAGCGGGCCTGGGCGAGTCCAGCTGGAACACAGCTCTGTCTCAGGGTTGGCTGTGCGGCTGCTTGGGGGAGGCGGCATGGCTGAGAGCCGAGGACAGGTGGGAGCAGGGTGCCCCCAGGGCACCCGCGGGCCTGCCTCTAGCAGTAGCTGCATGGGTGGACCTGAGTCATTGAAGACTTGCTTATAATAGTGTTTCAGTTTTTTTAAAATTTGCCATTTTTCATGAGAATGTAATATTAAGTCTTTAATTTTCGGCTTTTGGAACTCCTGCACAGCATGATTTATTTAATACTGTCTTGATGACTCAGGATTATTGTTTTGTACATTACCATGCTGGGCTCTAAGAAATCATGTCCTCTTGACCTGAAAGGCCCCCTGGCCTTTTGATGTGAAGAAAGAAGTTTTAGGATACCTGAGTGATCCCTGATTACCTTTAGGTTTGCCCACTTTTCCTAGAGTTTCTTCCCTTTACCCAGGTGACCTTGATCAATGATCTTGTCTATAGTAGCACAATTTCTGTCCATTGTTTGCCATCAGTAAGAAAGCCAATGAATCTGATTTATCAGGAAGTGTCAGGAATGGGTGATGAGTCTGAGGAAGGAACCTAAGAGTTCCTTAAGTTCTCTTCTTCAACGCCAGTTCTTAAATTTAAGCATCACCTTCAGTTCCACTGCCTAAATTCAAACATCGCTTTTAATCCCAGGACCTAAACTGAGACATGGTTTATTAACCATGTGGCTCCAAGCCCCATTGGTATGTCTTATTTATTTTTTTACGTCTTGGTTGGTGATATTATTGCCTTGGTGAGTTTTTTTTTTTTTCTTCCCTTGGTGATTTTTTTGCTAGCCGCTGTGTCTATATTTCCCTCTGTCCCTATTCAGGTCATTTTCATTGCTCTTTTGACATGGTCTAACTTGTTTTATCTTATTGCGTGAATACTTTTGGGTTTTTATGTTTTAAGAATTAATAGACAAATCTTATTTTATCCATTTGTCCCTTCATTGCCTTATTTCAATTATATTGTGGTAAAAGGCTTTTAAAAAACTGTGATCAATTTTGAATAGGTTTAGGTATATCAGCTTTATTTATTCATTATTGATCTTATTTATTAATGGAATCAGTTTCTTGAATGATGAGTTTAGGAATCAGTAACCCTCAATTTATTGGCAGTAAAGCAACACTAGAACAGTATCATACATGCATATGTATGGTACCTATACCATGTATGCACATGACATACATATGCATATGTATGATACATATACCAAGTATGCATATGACATACATATGCTATGTATGTATACATTTAAATATAGACACATCTTTACTACATAGAGATATCCTGTTGTTGTTATCCTGTCTGTTGCTGTTATCTTTACCTTTTAAAAACAAATAGGCACACACACAATCTGATAGAGAGAGAGAGGGAGGGAGTGTGTACGTATCCATGCGTATTTTTTAGCACGTCCCAATTGGCCCAGGTGATTCTAATCTTAACTTTTTTGGCTAGAATTTTAGGCATGTAAATATTTTGTATAAAAATGCCAATAAAAATGCAGTCATTCTGTTTGTTTCATGGTGCAATTACCCATTGTGACAATTCCTATTAAGGAAGAGTCTGTTTTCATCAGCATTGCTTTGTACGGAAGGTTTGTGTGTCTGGACTGTACTCCTGAGTCTGTTAGACTGTGATGCTTCTTTTTCCACTTACGTGTTCTAATAAAAAAGCTGTGCATTCTGTGCTTCTTTGGAGTACACAGACATGATATATTTAAGATGGATCAGACAATAAAATTTACTTATTTTCTGTGTGATAACTGGTGCTGCTTTCAGTAATAAAACTGAATTATGTATACAGATCTGAAAACAATCTATGAGATATGAGATCATTTTCCTTATATAGCCATAGTTAAATAATTTGTATGACTAGTTTTTATAGTAAACCTGTAAAGGTTTCATTCTCTTTTACTCAACAGAGATTTAAGGTTCAAAACAATCAAATTAAAGAAACAAAACTAGAGCTCTGTTGAAGAGTCGAGTATGTTTATGCTTACAATGTTTTCTCACCTTTTAAATTTTATTTAGTTTTAAACAAGTGTGTAAGGCTTATTTACTTCAAAACTTTTGATTGTTCATTCACTTACTCTATTTTTTTCAATATTATTGCAGAATAATTTAAGTACTAACAGCATCCATTTAGACTGTACCATTTGATGCGTTTTGACAGTCCTATACCTTTCTGAAGCCTGTGACAGAATCAAGATAAAAGAACATTTCTGTCGCCCCCTAAATATTCCTGTGCCTGTGTGCAGCCCACCGCCCTTCCTGCCTGCCACAGGGAGCCAGTGACCTGCTTTTCGTCACTGTAAACTAATTCGCTGTATCATGTAGTATGTACTCTTGTGTAAGGCTTTGTGTGGACATATGTTTTCATTTCTCTGGGGTAATTTCCTAGGAGGGAAACGACTGGGCTGTGTGATGACTCTGTGCTTAGCTTTTTTTGGAAGCTGCCATTGAGGTCTTCTTTAATTTCTCTCAGTCCTGTTCTGCAGTCTGTAGCGTGTGGGCCTCGCACACTGTTTGGTTAAATTTATTTTTGCACTGTTTAAAATGGAATTGCATGGTGTTAATGTTTAAAAGTGTGATTGATTTTTGTGTATTAACCTTTTATCCTGTGAATTTCCTAAATTCACTTACTTATTCCAATATATACTTATATAATGTTAGATCCTGAGAGTTTTCTAGTAAATAATCACATCTATGAATAGGTACGGTTCTTCTTGTATTTATCCAATATCTATGCCATTACTTTTTTGTTCCTCTTCATTTTTAGTAATAATTGTCTTAAATCTGACATTAATATACCCTCTCCAGCTGTCTTGTGATTACTGATTGCATAGACTATCTTTTCCAGTTTTTAAACTGTGAGTATATTTATTCCTTTGAATGTTAAGTGTGTCTTTTATAGTCAGCACCTAGTTTGGATCTTTCAATATACTGTAATAATTTATTCTTTTTAACGGTAGTATATATTAACATTTAATGTAGTGTGGTTGTTTGAAGTTATGCTTCCTGTTTTGCTCTTTGTTACTCTCTGTCTAAAGTGTTTTTCTTTATCTCCTTTTTTACTGCCTTATTTGGCATGGGCACGAACCCTGTCAACTTTTGTGTATCTAGGAATGTCTTACTGCCACTTTGTTATTGAAGTACAGTTTTGCTGAATATGGAATTCTTGATTGATAGTTTTCCTTTCACCATTTTGTCTATATAATTCTTCTGCCTTTTAGCCTCTATTATTTCTGGTTAGTCAGCTCTTATTTGTATTTTCTTTCTCCTGCAAGAGCAGCTGTTAAATGTGTAGGTGTTCCCTGTATACGTGAATATTTCTCTTGTTGCTTTCAAGAATTTTTTAAATTTGTCGTTTTCTTTTTGGTAGTTTGACTATGATATTTCTAGATGTGAATCTCTTGTTGTTTATACTTCTTGATGTTTGTTGATCTTCTTGTATCTGTAGATTAATGTATTTCATCAAATTTGAAAAGTTTTTAGCTGTTATTAAAAAAACATATATTTTCTCTACCCCTTTCCCTCTTTTCTGTCTTATTGGGATTCATAGAGCACATTTATTGAAATAGATCAAATTGTCTCACAGGTCTCTGAGGTTTTATTCAGTTTTCTTAAAATTTTCTTGTATTTCTAATCTTCTGATTAGATAGTTAATATCCTTCTGTCTTCAGTTTCACTCATTCGTTACTTTGTTATCTCCATTTTCTTTTTAAGCACATTTCTAATTCTAAATATTTTATCTTTTATTTCTAAAATTTTCATTTGGCTTTTTGAAAATTATGTCTGATTCTTTGCTGAAATTTCCTTTCTTTTCACTTGTTCTAAGCATCCTTTATTTTACATACTAAATAGTTATGGTTATAATAGCCATTTCAGTCCTCTAAAACAACTCCAGGGTGTTGGTCTTCTTGTTTGGCACATACTGTTTTGCTTGCAATTTGGTCATACTTTTCTGGCTTTTCCTCTGTCAGGTTATTTTTGGATTGGATCTTGGACATTTTGAATTTGATGTTGTGTAGTCTCTGGATTTTGTTAAACAGTAGTCTTGGTGCTTTCGTTTTGGGCAAGTAGTTAGCTTGATTCCCTTCAAGTAGCATCTGTCATGTCTGCCATGGTCAGCTGCTCGTATCTCATTTATGATGTTTAAGCTTAGCTGCAGTCTGTGCTCACACTTCCTGTTTTCATACATGGTTTATGTATTCTGCATTTATTCGTAGAATCAGACGTTCCTTTGGCTCTCTTTTATGTGGTATTTACTTCTTACTTTCCTATGACTGCTGTTGTTTGGGGCACTTTCCCTCTGATCCAGAAATACACAGCTGATTTTCCCACTGTGATTTTAGCTGCCTGTCTTTCCAGTGGCCCCCACTGTGGGCATCCCCAGGGTGAAGCCATCCAAAAGGGAGGAGGGGCTGGATTTCCTTTTATTTTTCATCATGGCTTGACTCCATTCTAAAAATTTCTGGCACTTGTTTGGTTTCCAGAAATATCAGCTAGTTGTTTTTTTAGTATTTTGTTCAGATTTTACAGCTGTTATTTGTGAGATGTTCAGTTTATTATTAGAAGCTTATTACTTCATATCAGAAATATATGAAATAAAAAACCTCTTATTTTAGAAAACAGTTCTAAATTTTACTCTCAGTGCATCATATGCTCATTGTGGGAGATTGGGAAGGGCTAATAAATTATAACAAATATGAAAAAAATCACCTTTAATTCACATTAATATTTCAATATAATTCTTTGATATTGCACAACTGAGTATGATGTATATAAAATTAAAAAATATGTTTTTGCTTAAAAGTACATGAGGGGGTGTTTTTTTCAAGCCATTAAATGTTTTTGGCAGATACTTTTATGGCAATATGACATTCCGTGCCTGTACTGTTTTGTGTGACCATTTCTTAATGCTCTTCACAGTGGTTGTTCACAGTTTTTTACTTTTATATGTGACTTTGTGACAGACATCTTTGTATATATATTATTGTGCCCTTTTCATCTTATTAGTTTGTATTAGTTTCATATTATTAGTTCATTCATATTTTAGTTGCCTAAAAGTACTGGATTTCAAAGTGAACAATGATGTTTACAGTTGTTCTTATATACAAGTCCATTGCTTTTCAGAAAATCTGATCCATTAAATGCTTGTGAATGTGTGTATCTTACTGTATCTTCCAATCATGAGCATTAGATTGTTGATATTTTCTCATGTAATAGGTGCGCACACTCATCTGTTTTTGGCAGTTTTTTCTTATCTATTTTGGTCAAAATTTTTTTATATAATTAAAAAACATCTATATCTACCTGTTTCAAGAATCTATTGATGTTCTCTGCCTATTAAATATATGTTTCATTCTACTTTTTAAAATAACTGCTTTTAAAGCTCTTTTAATGTTAGGAGAAACAGAGCCTAATTTCCTACCTGTAATACTTATTAACTATGAAAATAATTTCTTCAGTGTGTCATTTCTTTTTGATCATCTCCTTGAGTATTTTCATGTTTGCACTATCATTTCACCTACCAAGTAATCCAAATGTGCCAGACCTGATGGACTGGCCCTAAGAAAATCAGGTTTTAAAAAATATATATAATTGGACTTGAGTTGAAACTTAAAAGCAATTTCAGATTCTTATAACTTTTTATTTTGGGTTTAGAGAGAAAATATTTTCCTTCTTATGGAATGTGAAAAACTACTTTCTTTTCATTTCAGTGTTTTCATATGTAGTTTTATATTTGAATAGTCAGTGTTATATAACTGAAAAATATAGTATTTTAGGTAACATTAACTTTTTGGTGAAAATGTGCTTTGATAATAATACAAAATCAATGTGTGTTTTCTGTAAGAGGCAGCTTCCTCTGTGGGACAGGCCTCTGGCACACTGATTGGGTGTTGGGTTTTACTTGGGATTTTCTATGGCTGTGCATTGTTTGGACATTTTCATGGTGACCTGGGGGAGTCAAGGACTTCTGGTTCTACTCCACTTCTGCAAAACAGTTGTGCTTAGCATGTGGGGAGTGGTGTTGAAGTACAGGTAACATGTTATATGCTGTATGTTTGCACTGGGAGCTCTAGTTCCGTGATGTGAATTGAGACGTCTGTTCCTCATTCCAGTCATCTGTCCACTTCCACTCGGCACCCACGGGGGTTCATGGCAGCCCAGCCTCTCGAGTCCATAGTGTCTGCTTCTGTGCTTTCTGTGTCCAGGATTCGTGGCTAAGAGTGTATTTAATAATAAGACACCATGATGGATCATTTCATTAAATAAGAGTGATTCTAGCTCATACCTCACACAATATATTTGCTGTGTGGAGGACTGTGTAAGGCTGACCACCAAGTCTGAATCATTAGCACTAATAATTTATGTCTAAGCCTGAGGATACTGTGTATGGAAAGAATAACTCTACTTTTGAAAATAAAATTGTAAGACAGAGCAAAATATTAAGATACATAAACCAAATTCCATAGAAAAAGGAAACAGCAATGAACTGAGAAACAAATTTTGGTATATGTATATACATATATATATATATATATATATATATTGATATTGACCTTATATACATATTGACCTTAATGTGCTCCTAACAGCATTTCATAACATAACTAGTTTTGCCGCCAATGACTCTTTTGGTCAAGGTATTGTCACTTATGGTATGTCCTACACGTGGAGTGGAAATGTAACCCACTAAAAGATCCTAATTTGGCTAGATCTTGACTTATAAATAATTGGCTGTTTTCATGCACATTAATTTTCATATTCATAGAGAAACAATTCAAATTTTAATACTGCAGAAATCTCTGAATTCTAAATTTCATGTGTATAATACTAGGATTTAACTATGCCTTAAAGGAAATATACTATGCCTTAGAGGAAGTATACATGTGTGTAATACTAGGCTTTAACTATGCCTTAGAGGAGAAGGCAATGACACTCCATTCTAGTACTCTTGTCTGGAAAATCCCATGGACGGAGGAGCCTGGAAGGCTGCAGTCCATGGGGTCACTGAGGGTCGGACACGACTGAGTGACTTCACTTTCACTTTCACTTTAGAGGAGATATCAGTTGTGTTTTATATGGTTCAGTTCAGTTCAGTCGCTCAGTCGAGTCCGACTCTTTGCGACCCCATGAATCTCAGCACGCCAGGCGTCCCTGTCCATCACCAACTCTTGGAGTTCATTCAGACTCACATCCATCGAGTCAGTGATGCCATCTAGCCATCTCATCCTCTGTCGTCCCCTTCTCCTCCTGCCCCCAATCCTTCCCATAATCAGAGTCTTTTCCAATGAGTCAACTCTTCGCATGAGGTGGCCGAACTACTGGAGTTTCAGCTTTAGCATCAGTCCTTCCAAAGAAATCCCAGGGCTGATCTCCTTCAGAATGGACTGTTTGGATCTCCTTGCAGTCCAAGGGACACTCAAGAGTCTTCTCCAACACCAGAGTTCAAAAGCATCAATTCTTTGGTGCTCAGCCTTCTTCACAGTCCAACTCTCACATCTATACATGACCACAGGAAAAACCATAGCGTTGACTAGACGGTCCTTTGTTGGCAAAGTAATGTCTCTGCTTTTCAATATGCTATCTAGGTTGGTCATAACTTTCCTTCCAAGGAGTAAGCATCTTTTAATTTCATGGCTGCAGTCACCATCTGAAGTGATTTTGAAGCCCCAAAAAATAAAGTCTGACACTGTTTCTCCTGTTTCCCCATCTATTTCCCATGAAGTGATGGGACCGGATGCCATGATCTTCATTTTCTGAATGCTAAGCTTTAAGCCAACCTTTTCACTCTCCACTTTCACTTTCATCAAGAGGCTTTTGAGTTCCTCTTCACTTTCTGCCATAAGGGTGGTGTTATCTGCATATCCGAGGTTATTGATATTTCTCTTGGCAACCTTGATTCCAGCTTGTGCTTCCTCCAGCCCAGCATTTCTCATGATGTACTTTGCATATAAATTAAATAAGCAGGGTGACAATATACAGCCTTGACGTACTCCTTTTCCCATTTGGTACTTGTGGCATTTCAGTCCATCTTTTCAGAGGTGAGTAGAAGTTCTAGTCATTTTAAAAGGGAACAGTCAATTGATAGATAAACCTAGGAATTTGTACATTTTTTACATCTTACTAGGAAATATGGGGGCTTCCCTGATGACTCAGTTGGTAAAAAATCTACCTGGAATGTGGGAGATGCGTGTTAGATCCCTGGGTTGGGGAGATCCCCTGGAAAAGGAAATGGCTACCCACTCCAGTTTCCTTGCCTGGAGAATTCCATGGACAGAGGAACTTGGCGGGCTACAGTCCGTGGGGTTGCAAAGAGTTAGGATGCAATTGAGCGTGATTAACACACACACACACACACACACACACACACACACACTACTAGGAAATAAGAATCATTTACTAAACTCTCTGTGACCCTGTGGACCACAGTCCATGGAATTCTCTAGGCCAGAATACTGGAGAGGGTAGCCTTTCCCTTCTTCAGGGGATCTTTCTAACCCAGGGATTGAACCTAGGTCTCCCACATTGCAGGTGGATTCCTTACCAGCTGAGCCACAAGGGAAGCCCAAGAATACTGGAGTGGGTAGCCTATCCCTTCTCTAGCAGATCTTCCTGACCCGGGAATCGAATCGGGGTCTTCTGCATTACAGAGACCGATTCTTTACCAGCTGAGCTCTCAGGGAAGCTTACTGAACTCAGTTGTCAGCAATTAAGATTAATT
This sequence comes from Tragelaphus eurycerus, assembly GCA_935064755.1. Taxonomy (NCBI): domain Eukaryota; kingdom Metazoa; phylum Chordata; class Mammalia; order Artiodactyla; family Bovidae; genus Tragelaphus; species Tragelaphus eurycerus. The sequence continues at coordinate 8,395,225 of CAKXYN010000074.1, forward strand.
TACTCAGTTTGCTCTACTAACGTTAACTTTCTTTATGTGAAAAACACTGAGCTGGGTGCCAAGAGTATTGTTGTAGAAAAAGTAAAGTCCATTATGTCGCTTCATGTCAGTTCAAGCCTGGTTTCCCACCCAGTGATTTAACAAGTGAAGCTTTCAGTTTTCATTACGTTTCTGACTTCAGAAATGTGAATGAGGGACTGTGAGCCTTCCCTGAACATACACTAGAAGGGACACAGGAGAGGACATGTAGACAGGTAGCAGGTCATGAAGTGGGGCAAGGAAACCCCTTAGACTTCATCCTGCAGGTGATTGGGGCCCCCAAATGTACTGTCCTCTGGCTCATAGGTCATGATGAGATGGTGGACTCTTGGAAGATTTATGAGCAAAGGAGGAGAGCGGCTCGAGTGGGACTTGTCTGTAAAGACTTTAAAAGTTCTGTGTTGCCTGCATTTGGGCAGGAAAACGAGATGTGATGCCAGATAGACTTTACTGCTGTGTGTTGGGGAGATGATGAAGGACTGGACTGAGTACAGTGATGTGAATAGATAGAGAATAAGCACTTAAAAACACTGGAAGCAACTCTGGGATCAAGTGGGTAAGTTGAGGTGAAGGTGAGGGAGAGAAGCATACATTAAAGGCAGTCCCGAAGTTCAAAGTGAGTGAGTGGGGGAGTGTTAGGAGTTAAGGCTCAGGAGAGGAGCAGAAACCAGAACCCATGAGATGGGCTGTGTTCTGTCTGGTCTCCAGGATTGGAGGACGATCCTGGCCATGCAGGGCTGTGGAAAGGGGGTCAGTTTGGGACGAGCCCCACACTTGCAGGGACTGTGATTCTTGCTTTTTACTTCAGTTTTCTTACCTTTAGAGTTATGACATACTCTCTAAGAGTTATCCTACTGTTGATTTCCAGTGAGGTCGGTTTTATAAATACTTAGTTTGAGGTGTTGAAGGACCATCCATCTTATTAGGAGGCGGTGTACATGAAGAGGCTGGCATGGCCTCTGTGGTGTGTCTGAAGGGTTGGGACCTGGGGCCTGCACTCAGTTCTTGTGTCATAGACGTGGCGGCTGCAGGCTCAGACTGTGCATGCTCTTGCAGGTAGCAAGTGTAGTGTGAGAAGCACAGGTGGTGGTTGGAGCTCGGGAGGCTGGTCACACAGTGTGGGGTGCAGGCAGAGGAGTGAGGATGGGGAAGACACCAAGGACAGTAGAGCCAGTCAAGGGCCAAGAATTTCAAGGCCAGCGGTACTGAGCCATAAGGACCTAAAAAATATAAAATAAACAAAAAAAGGAGGAGGCGTTCCTCTCAAGTCTCTTAGTTGGCACTGTATTTCCAACACGTTGCTTTTCATTCTTCCGTCAACAGTGTCTGTTCATTTTTTTCCCCTCCTCATTGCTTCAGAGGGGTATTTGTTCAGTGTTTTCCCATGCGGGTGCCAAGGTGGGTTTCAGTTGGAATACAGATTCTAATTCAGACTGTGGGTTCATGACAGTAGCTGCTGGTGTCTTAGCTACATGGTCAGAGCCCAGTGTTGACTTTCACTTGTTGCTTCTCCTCAAATGAGGGTGAGAGCTGCTGTGGAGGGACAGGCAGAGGAGGAAGGGCCTCCTGTTGTGTCCCCAGTCCAGTGGGTCTGCAGCTGGGCTCAGAGACATCCCTTTTCCACAAGCATAGGCCTTTTGGATGCTGGTGATGCAGAGATTCGCAACATTCAGATAATATAGGACCAGTACTAGTTCCCAGAGAGGAAGAAATCATGGAGGTCATGTCTCACTTTGCAGATCAGGCATCACGGAAGTAAAAAGGGCAAATAAAAGGGTGTCGACAGAGTCACCCAGGTGGTTAGTGTAGGGTTCCAGCTCCGTCAGAGCCTTTCATATGCTTCCCTGAGACTTGTGTAGTTAGCTGTATTGGACTATGCTGCTGCTGCTGCTAAGTCGCTTCAGTCGTGTCCGACTCTGTGCGACCCCATAGACGGAAGCCCACCAGGTTCCCCCGTCCCTGGGATTCTCCAGACAAGAACACTGGAGTGGGTTGCCATTTCCTTCCCCAATGCATGAAAGTGAAAAGTGAAAGTGAAGTCGCTCAGTCGTGTCCGACTCTTAGCGACCCCATGGACTGGAGCCTACCAGGATCCTCCGTCCATGGGGATTTTCCAGGCAAAAGTACTGGGGTGGGGTGCCATTGCCTTCCCCGTATTGGACTATAGATACATAATATTTGGGAATTAACTTAGATCTAAGTAATGATGCCATTTTGTAGATGTCTCTTCCTACCTTAACAAAACAAATAATTAAGGAAAGTGTGTTCGTGCTAATTGTCAAAGCAAGCATGATTTACCCAGGATAAGCACCTGATCAGGTTATCCCTCAGTGGGTAGTCAAGAACTGAGTGTAAAATGCTTTATAAATCTCATAGAATTTCCCCTAATTAATAGCCAGCATTATAATTTTATTTTAAATATCCATATAAATGATTACTCATTTTTTTAAAGTTATTAAAAGTGTCTGGTTGTTTATTTTGCCTTCACAGTGTTCACTTTTCTCTGCTTATTTTTGTCATATTACCAGTTTTTTTAAAAATTCCAGTGTTTATAGTATGTTATGTTTAGAAAACTACACAATATATAAAATAGGTAACTTTGAGATCCACTGACTACATAAGTTTAATTTTTAATCAATTTAATTTTCTATACTTTTTATGTGTAGATCAACCCAAACATTGAAACAGTTCCGAAGTTAAATAAGATTTACTGTACTTTGATTTAAATATAGGAGTTACCCTTATGGTAACTTATTCAACTTATTCAGCTTATGGTTTTATTCAACACATTTTTCTGCTTCAAGTAAAAAATGTTTAACTGTTAAATTATCAATTAAAATACTAGTTTTTATCTCTATGACTTTTTTATAAGATATAATAAGCAAGGTAATTTAAAGTTACCTAATGTAGTTTTAAATTACTGCATTAGAAAGGTGCTTTATGCACTTCATTAGCTTATGGAAAAATTGAAATGCTGCAATAATTGTAAATTACAATATGTAATATTCGCCCAAACTGCTTTTTATACTAAGCACTCTTAACAAATTGAAACACTTTAGTAGCATTAAATCATTCATGGAATATGTATGAACAGAAACTTAATGTTAATTCTTCAGTGTTTTTTTGTATTATAAGATTTCTTATTTATAAAGTAACCACATCTAAGTTAAAGAAAATATTATTGCCACTCTATTTTATCTGCTTCTCATCAGTAGAATAACAGAAGTTAGACTGAAAACATGAGAAAACCGCGGGTGTTGTGCTGGCGTCTGGCTATTCCATCAGGAAGCACAGACTCTGAGCAGGGCTCCCTTTGAGAGCAGGCCGGGTGGTGCCGCGGCATTTGGCGTCCTCCATGACATGTGAGTGTCTTTTGTCGCCTGCAATCACGTCCACGCGCCTGAGCCCGGGCTGTGGGGACTGAGCGGTGCTGCTTTGCTGCGGGTCAGCTTTCATGGACAATTAGTGTCCTCACAGGACTTGGGCCGCCACTTGTCGGAAGTGTTTACCGTAAGGACCTCATCTTGGGCTGGAGCAGCCGCACCCCGGGCCTGGGTCTCTGGGGAAGCGGTTCCTGTGAGCCTTTTCTTGGCGACAGGTCAGGCGATGGCTCCTTGCTCTGTGCCCGGCGTCACTTTTGTAAGAAGCCTTAGGCCGTTCAAATTTCCTGGCTGCTTTTCCTCTGCGCTGATCGCATTTGCTCCTGTCCCCTCTCGGTAGCTGTCAGGGCCTACGGTGCGTGATTGTTCTGACAGGACTGGAAGGCGCTGTCTTCCTGCTGTTGGGCTCTGTGTCAGGATCTACACTTCTGAAGCCCCGCTAGCTGACTGGTTCCAGCAGCCCCAGAAGTCAGCCAATAAATCTTCACCGTCACCCCTCATGGCCACCTGATTGCTCTTCTTACCTCATGGCACCAAGAAAACGGACACTTCAGAACCAGGGTTCCGCAGCCCCACAGTTAGACAGGTACTTGAAAGGTTGACCTTTGAAAGTTGTCAGGAGACACTTGTGGACACCTGTGACATTTCCGTACTTCAGTTTTATTTTGCCATTCTTGGGCTTTTTGTTTTGGAAAGGCGTTTCTATGTGTGCTTACAGATTATAAAAAGATTATCTTCACATGATAGTTTTCTTTTCCACAGGTCGTTAATCTTTTATAGATGTGTTTAAGTTTTCAAAAGACACTGCAAGTTTTAAATATTCTCTGACATCTAAGAATGATGTTGTAAGCACCAGGAAATAAAGAAGCTGAATGTCCTCACTTGGTATATGAGTTTGATATACCATATATCATATATGATATACCAATTTTGTGCTTTTTTAAAAAAAAATTTACATTTTGATTTTCAGTTACATTTTTTTGGAGAGAAGTTGAAAAATACACACACACATATTCATTTGTCAATTTTTTTTTTTTTTTGTATATGTACTTTACCCTTGTAATACTCCTCCCAAGTAAATTCTCTTTGTTTAAAATCAGTAATTCCTTAGTAGGCACAGAGTTCATTTTATAAAAGGCCCTGGATTGTACAGATTCAAGAAAACATGACCTTGGGTGTCTCAGCTCGACATGTACAAACAAGGTTGGCATTTAGTTCTGCTGTTTGTTTGAATTCAGGAATCTCAGGAAAATTGCTCATCTCAACATTGTTAGTATTTTCTCTTTTCCGATAACTTCTGAGATACTACAGATTCATTTTCTCTCTAGCATAAGGATGTTCCTTTTTTGTCTCTCATAAATTTTCATAGGTGAGTGTTGAATATATTGTCCTTCACATGTTGGCCAGGTCCACTGATAGACCCTCATTGGATATGAAATTAACATCACTCTTGGGCAAGTAACAATCACAAAGATGTTTTCCTTCTGTCCTTTTGATATATTTAAACAAACAACTATGCTAAGGGAAACTACTGTGGATGTTTAATTGTCTGATTTTCTTGTGATGCAACAGCCTTAAGTATAATTTTTTTTTTTGATGCCCAGTTCTTAAATTCTAAGGTATTACGTTGTGTAATCTGTGTAGAAGATTTCCTGTGACCTGTTCTATTTCTGTTCTGTTCTCATGAACTGATGCTGTTAAGATGGGCCAGTGGGCCTGCTTTTAGTTTAGTAAATACACTGGCTTCAAATGGATATGCGCTAAAAGAGAAGATAATTCATTTCAGTTGTGAGAACTGTAAGCCATGATAAATGATTTTCCTTTACAAACTTCCGCATCTCTGAGACAGTATTAGTTTTTCCTTTAATTACCGGCTGCCGTAATGCTTCCTATCCATAACTGTCGGCAGAGTGGACTGTCCCCGAGCAGAGGGTACGGCCTGTTTACTCAGCCGTAGCGAAGAGTGCTCAAGCCCCACCAAGTCTGAACTGCGGTGCGGGGGAGCGTCCTTCATTTAAATATTTAAATATTAATGTTTAATTGTAGAGGCAGGAAACTTCAATGTCATTTTAAGGATACCCAACTTTACCCAGGCGTCTTTGTCCGGTACCAACTTTAGGGCCTTGTCTTGAATCTTCATGTCGCGTGGAGGGAGGCAACCTTGCAGCCAATTTGGAAAGTCAGAGGGTTTTTCTGTCTTCTTATTTTCTTATTTTCCCCATTTTTAAAAAACAACCACAGAGAAGCTGTTGTCAAGGGTGGCTCTCTCAAAAATGGCTTAGTTGACATTAGCTGAAAATGAGCAGAACGACACTAACTACTAATTGATTACAGTAATTACCAGTCTTTGGCTAGTTTGTATTGGCAAACTCTATGTACTCCTGGAATAAATGTGAACTTGCAGAATGCAAGGAAAAGGTCACTCTCATTTGCATGATAGGCTTCATTAGAATATGCTAAGGACGAGACCTAGTGTTTTATGACTTCAGGTGATGAATAGCTACCATATTACTCTGCTAGATGAAAGCATGTTTCAGTCACCTTAATTTACATGCATTTTTTTTTTAATTCCAAGAAAAATCTTTTAGGTTATGGCAGTGGAGGAGCATATTGTGATTTGAACTGAAATATTTTATGTGTTTGCTTTTTGAAATAGCAAAAATCTTTTAGGTAGGATTATTTTGAAGGCTATTTTTAATGGTAAGGTTAGAATAATGATAAAGCCTTTTCTATATTAGATCTTCTAGTATTATAACTTTTGTCAGTCATAAAAGAAAATGGTTTTTTAGTGGTTGTTTGAATAAAATATAGGTTAACTCATTGGAGCTTTAATTTTAGATTTTAGCTTACATCTTTAGTATGCTGTAGACTTATTACCTAGTGAGCTTTATTGAATCCTAGAATACATTGATTTTCACTTTAAAATAATGCAATTTCATCACTTCATTAATTTTTTCCTCTTAACATTTATGCTTAATTAGTACTATTTCTGTACTGAGATCTAAAAAAAAATACAAAATGTAGGTACAGCCATTATATAATGCCTATTTTTACTGGAAACTGGGACACACAGGATGCCTTTGCCAGTTGTTTTCATGGCATCTGTTCAGTGCAAAAGTGGTAGGGGTTGTATAAAAATAAAATAAGGATAATTCTCTGCAACCATATCTAAATACATATTTTTAAAGTCAAGAATTATGTTTCCCATTACACAAATGTTCTCATTTATGGTCTCTGATCGTATAGTGATGGCTCCTATTAGCTGTCATTATCCTCATATTCTCATTATGAGAGAAAAATACTCTTAGCTCCTAAAAGTATCTTTATGAGAAGTATCAGCTCCTAATTAGCAGTGACTATAATCTGTTGGAACACAGGGTTAACACTTCCTAGATATGTTGCTATTATAAAGTTTCTCCATCTTCGAGAGGCCATTCCTCTGAGTAAAACTATGTAGAGAATGAAAAAGTGGACAATTTTTTCTTTCATCAGATGTGGTTTTGTAATAAAATTGTACAATGAGCTTGCAACAGCTTTTTAAAATATCATTGCTGCCACTGAATAGGTCTATAATTTATTTATTCAGGAATGTTGGAGGCATTGTTGATTTATTTGTTTTTAGAGAAGTTTTGTTAAGCGAGATAATGAGCAGAGCTGGTGTTAATCATTTACTATGCAACTCTAAAGAATGAAAATTTTGCATATTTTTAGCACTGTTGGGGAAAATAAATTCACTCAATGCTAATGGTCTGTTGTATAATTTTAAAAAATACTATCTTACTCTGGAGAAATATGATATACTCATGTGTTTTGCTAAAAGCTAAACTAATCAATATGTAATTATACTTTTATATGTGCATATGTATTAAGCGATCATGATTATTTGTTATCTGTAAAGATGAAAAATTATTTATTGTTGGTTGATTATTATTATTGTTGGACCTATTGCCATAGGTCCCGGGTTGGAGCCCTGGGTTGGGAAGATCCCCTGGAGGAGGGCATGGCTACCCACTCCAGTATTTTTGCCTGGAGAATCCCATGGGCAGAGGAGTCTGGTGGGCTGCAGTCCATGGGGGTCACACAGAGTCGGATACGACTAAGCAGCAGCAGCAGCAGCAGTGCCATAGGTGACCACTGTACTTTCTCGTATATGCCTCTAGGTATACAGGTTCACCAAAGAACCACAGGTGTGCATGTGTGTGTGTGAGTGTGTGTGTGCACAAATGTAGATGTATGCACACACATGTTTAGGTATGTATTTTCAGAGGATCACAGACAGTTTTTTTAATATTCTGATTTGGAGTGATGCTAATTTTTAAATTCTTAGGCTGGCGATACATATTCCAGATTTAAAGCAATTCTGGTAAAATTAGGTATAATCATTTAAAATACTAATTATGCATATATATATATGTGTAGATATAATGGTCATCCGAGTTAAATTCACCCATTCCAGTCCATTTGAGTTCGCTAATTCCTAGAATGTCGACATTCACTCTTGCCATCTCTTGTTTGACCACTTCCAATTTGCCTTGATTCATGGACCTGACATTCCAGGTTCCTATGCAATACTGCTCTTTACAGCATCGGACTTTGCTTCTATCACCAGACACATCCACAGCTGGGTATTCTTTTTGTTTTGGCTCCATCCTTTCATTCTTTCTGGAGTTATTTCTCCACTGATCTCCAGTAGCATATTGGGCCCTTACTGACCTGGGGAATTTCTCTTTCAGTATCCTATCATTTTGTCTTTTCATACTGTTCATGGGGTTCTCAAGGCAAGAATACATCTATTCTCAAGGCAAGAATACATCCAGAAAACATCTATTTCTGCTTTATTGACTATGCCAAAGCCTTTGACTGTGTGGATCACAATAAACTGTGGAAAATTCTGAAAGAGATGGGAATACCAGACCACCTGATCTGCCTCTTAAAAAATCTGTATGCAGGTCAGGAAGCAACAGTTAGAACTGGTCATGGAACAACAGACTGGTTCCAAATAGGAAAAGGAGTACGTCAAGGCTGCATATTGTCACCATGTTTATTTAACTTATATGCAGAGTACATCATGAGAAATGCTGGACTGGAAGAAACAGAAGTTGGAATCAAGATTGCTGGGAGAAATATCAATAACCTCCGATATGCAGATGACACCACTCTTATGGCAGAAAGTGAAGAGGGGCTAAAAAGCCTCTTGATGAAAGTGAAAGTGGAGAGTGAAAAGGTTGGCTTAAAGCTCAACATTCAGAAAACGAAGATCATGGCATCTGGTCCCATCACTGCATGGGAAATAGATGGGGAAACAGTGGAAACAGTGTCAGACTTTGTTTTTCTGGGCTCCAAAATCACTGCAGATGGTGACTGTAGCCATGAAATTAAAAGACGCTTGCTCCTTGGAAGGAAAGTTATGACCAACCTAGATAGCATATTCAAAAGCAAAGACATTACTTTACCAACAAAGGTTCGCCTAGTCAAGGCTATGGTCTTTCCTGTGGTCATGTATGGATGTGAGAGCTGGACTGTGAAGAAGGCTGAGCGCCGAAGAATTGATGCTTTTGAACTGTGGTGTTGGAGAAGACTCTTGAGAGTCCCTTGGACTGCAAGGAGATCCAACCAGTCCATTCTGAAGGAGATCAATCCTGGAATTTCTCTAGAAGGAATGATGCTAAAGCTGAAACTCCAGTATTTTGGCCACCTCATGCGAAGAGTTGACTCATTGGAGAAGAGTCTGATGCTGGGAGGAATTGAGGGCAGGAGGAGAAGGGGACGACAGAGGATGAGATGGCTGGATGGCATCACTGACTCGATGGATGGGAGTCTGAGTGACCTCCGGGAGCTGGTGATGGACAGGGAGGCCTGGCATGCTGCGGTTCATGGGGTCGCAAAGAGTCGGACACGACTGAGCGACTGATCTGATCTGATATATGTGTATATATGTGTGTTTGTATGAGGGTGTTCCAGGTGGTGTTAGTGATAAAGAACCCGCCTGCCAATGCAGGGGACACAGGTTTGATCCCTGGGTCAGGAAGATCCCTTGGAGGAGGGCATGGCAACCCACTCCAATATTCTTGCCTAGAGAATCTCACAAACAGAGTAGCCTGGTGAGTATAGTCCGAGGGATCACAAAGAGTCAGACAGGACTGAAGCAACTTAGCGTGCAGCATGCGTATATATATATGAATAGGATCTTTTGCTGTATGTCTTCTGTTTGAGAGCATTTGAATGTTTATTAAAAATGTAGTGTTGGCTTTCTAAAACAAGGACAAATTCATTCCAAACTCTGAAAGTTTTTTGTGTTGGGTTTTATGATATATTGTTGATTTCTGTAAATATTAGTTGAAATTACGACGATAAGAGTCATACAATATAAAATTTGGGGATGGATTGAAAATTAGAAGTATACAGTGGTAACCATGTCTTGGGTGAGTTCAGTATCTTTCTTTATGTTCACTATTCAGTTAAGAAGTCAGACATTATTTTCTGTTCAGTTCTGTCTATATGAATTGAATAGTGTAGGATTTGTACTTCTGAATGAACACTGGAAGATGAGTGCTAGAAATTGTAAAGTTAATTACAGGTATATCATGGAAATTGTAAGTCACTTTAAGGAGGTTTGAAAAGAAATGTGAACTTTTCTGAAATAAAATATTTGATGTCTTGAGTTACTTATCTCTTCAGTTCAATTCATCCACTCAGTCGTGTCCGACTCTTTGCGACCCCATGAATCACAGAACGCCAGGCCTCCCTGTCCATCACCAACTCCCGGAGTTCACTCAGACTCACGTCCATCGAGGCAGTGATGCCATCCAGCCATCTCATCCTCTGTTGTCCCCTTCTCCTCCTGCCCCAAATCCTTCCCAGCATCGGAGTCTTTCCCAATGAGTCAACTCTTTGCATTAGGTGGCCAAAGTACTGGAGTTTCAGCTTTAGCATCATTCCTTCTTATCTCTTGCTATGCTATGCTAAGTCACTTCAGTCGTGTCCGACTCTGTGTGACCCCACAGACGGCAGCCCACCAGGCTTCCCCGTCCCTGGGATTCTCCAGGCAAGAATACTGGAGTGGGTTGCCATTTCCTTCTCCAATGCATGAAAGGGAAAGAGAAAGTGAAGTCGCTCAGTCATGTCCGACTCTTAGCGACCCCATGGACTGCAGCCTACCAGGCTCCTCTGTCCGTGGGGTTTTCCAGGCAAGAGTACTGGAGTGGGGTGCCATTGCCTTCTCCGTCTTATCTCTTAGGTTATACTATAAAAACTCCTAGTATTTGCAATAGACTTTTTATATTACTTGAATCTTGATACATCCAGCCTTTGTAATTTTGGTGGTTTTGGTATATGACTATGATTAAGACTTCCTGGGAAAATCTTATATACACACATGCACACGTATACATGTGTATGTATATGTGTGTGTGTGTATATATAATGTATCTGAAACGTCATGTATATGCAAATATACACACCAGTAAACATACATATGTACAATAAATAATTTGAACAGGCATGTACATGCTTCTAAATTAGCCTAAAATAACCTTTGGAATTTAATTAAAATGACTGTTTTATCTCACTTGGACTAGAATGTGATGAAAGACAGCTGTAAGGTGAATTATTTAAGCAAAAAGCAAGCACTGTAAAAGCATTTATAGGATGATGTAGGGCAAAGAGCCCTCATTTTGGGTAGCTTTATCAGTATAACAAGGAAACTAGCTCTTCCCTGCATCCTCAGTGAATCAACCTTTTAATTATAACTTGACTTCCCATGGGCCTTATAAACATGTGATAATTCATGCTGGTCAGTCAATATAAGCATTCTGGTTTATTTAGTATTTTTTCATGGTTTCTATCTAAATATAATAGTATCCTGATTTATTCATCTGTTTTGTTTTCTTTTAATTTGGCCAAATCTAGATACACTGTGAAGTCATGTTATTAGGACCCTGGAATTGAAGATATGTTCTTGGATTAGAGATTGACTTTATCTTTAAATTCATAAATTTATATCTGATATTCACCCAAACTATTTTATGTTTATTCTCCATGTTGAATCTGTATCTCTCAAACATTGACAATTTCCCTTGGTTGTCAAATGTACACCCTAAGTCTTTGTAACAATGAAGAGTGCACTGGGCATGGAAACTTCCTCTCTTCTATCAGTGACAGAGGCTGCAGACCCAGAGTAGGTGCTGTCTAGACTGTCATTCACTCTGAATAAACTGTCCAGCCAAATTTTACTATGATCACCTGCTGTAGCATTGAAAGTGGAACCCTGGGATGAAGTTTATAAGGCAAAAGCAGTATGGTTCTTGCCTGGAATTCTGCATGTGAAAGTGAAAGTTGTTCAGTCATATCTGACTCTTTGTGACCCCATGGACTGTGGTCTATGCAATTCTCCAGGTCAGAATACTGCAGTGGGTAGCTGTTCCCTTTTCCAGGGGGATCTTCCCAACCCAGGGATCGAACCCAGGTCTCCCACATTTCAGGAAGATTCTTTGCCAGCTGAGCCACCAGGGAAGCCCAGGAATACTGAAGTGAATAGCCTATCCCTGCTCGAGGATGTTATCTTCCTGACCCAGAAATCTAACAGGGGTCTCCTGCAGTGCATGGGGATTCTTTACCAGCTGAGCTACCAGGGAATTCTGCAAATCAATTGGGAAAGCTGAGACAACAATGAGAAGAATTCCTGAAGTACTTTTTGATGGTAAATTACATTCTGGGATGATTCTGGATATTTTAGCTCATTAGCTATGTATGGTAATCAAAGCATTGCTTTTGATTCTTCATGTTTCCTATGCTTTGCATTTGATTTAGTAAAGATGAAATTTGGAAGACTTAAAATAGAGTTGAGGATATTAAGAGAATGGATTTTCCATAGAGAACAATTGTGTAAGGAACCCTATCTCTCCCCCTTACTGTAATATTTAAGAGGACATACTTCCTTAACTATAAAAGAATACCATTTAGAAATTAACAGCCTGAAAGAACAGTTAAATATTTGCCTTCTTAAATATATAGTGAAATTTAATTTGAAGAGAGCTGAGACCAGTACCGTAATTAGTTTGAGACATAAGAAATTGCTGATTTGGGGGCTGCTTTTTTTCTATTTAGTTCAACCTAATATTTTTTTGAGATAGCCTAAATCATGCTTTGTTCTATTTTAAATATTTGTTAATAAAGCATATAAGTCTGCTCTTTGCTGTTTTGTTTAAAGTAAAATCAGAACTCAGAGATGAAGATTACCATTTTTTGTTAGGCTCATATTATTTTAGGAATTGGTTGGGTATTTAAACAATTTTTTCCCCCTGTTGTTTCTTCCTTGCTTGTAGAATGTGGCTACAGTAACGTACAGTGTCTCTCTTCAGATTTTTCTACTAAAGTGAAGGGACACTCCAGCTGCGTTGTCTTAGCGTCTTGTCTGGTCAGTCTTTTTCTATAAGTGCTGTGGTTTGGATAAAAAGTAGTATCTTACTTTATGTATGGTGTGTTCTTGATGTAGTTAATGACTGAATTTAGAATAATTATAGACATTGAGGCCATTTAGGACCCATATTTTAATTGTTCGGAAACCACTAAGTAAGGAAACAAGGAAGGGTGGAGAGAGGAGGAAAGATTTGGGAGATGTAGGAAGCTGACTCGCAGTGGGGAAGGGTGGCTTTGGATGTGAAACTTAGACGATGAGCTAGAAACAGAGGTAGAACACCTGAAGGGGGCATGTGGCGGTGGTTAGGGACTGCAGTGTTGTGGGGGACATTTAAGTTGTGCAGAATTTAAAGTGACCTCATTTAGCTGGGATAGGTATTAAATGGCAGGTAGTTGGATGTCGAGTTTAGAGCTTGAATGAGAGATTCAGGCACCAAATAATGTGTGCCTGTTTGTATGTGGACATGAGCAAAAAAACATGAATCATTGTTATATAGTTGCTGGAACTATGGAAGTGAGTGATAATGACCAGATAGAAAAAATATATATATTAAAAAAAAACAGTATGGCACTAACTTTTGTTTCTCCTTGCTCCTCACCTAGAACAGACAAGAATGTGATTGGTTAGGATTTATCTTGTTTGTAACCCCATGGACTGTAGCCCGCCTGGCTCCTATGTCCATGAGATTTCCCAGGCGAGAATACTGGAGTAGGGTGCCATTTCCTTCTCCAGGGGATCTTCCTGATTCAGGGATTAAACCAATGTCTCCCAGGTCTCCTGCATTGGCAGGCAGGTTCTTTACCCACTGAGCCACTGGGGAAGCACTATCCATCTGCTTGTGTGTGTGTGTGTGTGTGTGTGTGTGTGTGTGTGTGTGTATGTGAGTGTGAGATACCCCAATTCTCCTTGTAAGGTAATAGGATGATAATATGAAGCTTTCATGTTTATAAAATAAAAGAGATTCTCCGTGAGTTTTTAAATTACTTAATCAGATAAGGACCATCGTAGGGTTTATTTGAAGGATAGAATATTCCCTTTTAGGATAAGTAGTGATAAAATCCTAATGAGTTGTCACAGTTTTAAGATTGTGAAATTCCCTAATTGATATTCATACAGGTGTTTTTAATGGAAATAACCTTGCAATCTAAGATGTTGTGAAAGAAATTTTACTATACTCCTTCTGCCTTTATCTGGGACATTTTGTTTTCTTACATGTTTATATATTGTGTCTGTTGCATCTAAAAGAATAGGTGCATTATGATTTGTTACCTGCTTTCTGCTTATAAGACACATTTTTTCATAGTTTAACAGTTTTGAATTATTATGTGTTTAATTAGGCCATAAGGAGAAGGCAATGACACCCCACTCCAGTACTCTTGCCTGGAAAATCCCACGGATGGAGGAGCCTGGTAGGCTGCAGTCCGTGGGGTCTCTGAGAGTTGGACATGACTGAGCGACTTCACTTTCTCTTTTCACTTTCATGCACTGGAGAAGGAAATGGCAACCCACTCCAGTGTTCTTGCCTGGAGAATCCCAGGGACGGGGGAAGCCTGGTGGGCTGCCGTCTATGGGGTCACACAGAGTCAGACACGACTGAAGTGACTTAGCATAGCATAGCATAGGCCATAAATATGATGGTATTTTTTTCACCTTTGAAATGAATGTTTTTAAGTCATTTGTCTATCTCAGAATCGGTATTCAGAATCAGAATGAAGTGACACTGATATTCCTGACGTGGAGGCAGTAGGTTAACCTGAGGATTGTTGATGTAGTCAGTGTTCCTCCCCAGGTTTCCTCTCTTACTGGTCACCTTCTTTGGGAAATGGTCCCCGATTTGTATGTTCTCACTGCCCTAAGGCAGCTTGGAGCTTTCCCAGGGATATTTTTATTCATCTTTGTACCTCCAGGGCTCACATCACGACCCTCACATACTGTATGTGAGAACGGAAGTAGGGTGGTGAGTGGACTCACGATCTCTGAGCTGACTGTGGCCCAGAACTGGTTTTTCTTTGTAAAGGTCCATGGTGTTACAGACTTGGTGCAACACCACCTCTGCAGTCAACGTGATGGAACCTGTAGTTTGCTTAGATGCTTTTCCTCTTAAATAGTGTACGAGGCTGGCTGGGGAATCAAGAAAAATTAATTTGCCTCTATCTACTGTATTTTTATTTTATTAAATAAGAAATTGATTATAGAATATTCTAAAATTACAGAAAATTCTGAATAAGGATTCTAGCTTAGTATTTCTGCACAGATAGTCACAGTGAATTTTTAATTAATTTATTTATTTATATATTTATTTTATTAATCAGATCATCTGTTTTGTTTACATTTGTAGATGATATGAAATTTAAAGCAATTATTTTTTCCAAATTATACTAAAATGTTTCTCTTTAAAACATGGTATATTGATATAGTCTTTATTGTGATTTCTAACTTATCTTTCATTTAAACCTAAAGTATAGATTTAAATCAAGGTCCTTCAAAATAAATGAATGCATGGAAAGGATATAGGCTTATGTTTGGCCTGATTGTTCTTTCACTAAAGCTGGTTATGTTTATAATTAAAAGGTATTAATGTATGTACATTTTCTGATTATATTGCAAAGGACAATAGCTATAATATTTCTTTCATAGAAATGTACCAATAAGAATTATTATAACTGTAGACCTGTAGGGGTCTTTCACAGAGGCTTTGTGTGAGTATACCTTTTCTGAATTTTACAATGCATATTGAAATTGTTGCTATGCTTTTTACTTATTCCTTATTGCCAAATTCAGACTTAAATTGAAGAAAGTAGGGAAAACCACTAGACCATTCAGGTATGACCTAAATCAAATCCCTAACGATTATACAGTGGGAGTGAGAAATAGATTTAAGGGACTAGATCTGATAGAGTGCCTGATGAACTATGTATGGAGGTTTGTGACATTGTACAGGAGACAGGGAGCAAGACAATCTCCAAGAAAAAGAAATGCAAAAAAGCAAAATGGCTATCTGAGGAGGCCTTACAAATAGCTGTGAAAACACGAGAAGCAAAACAAAGGAGAAAAGGAAAGATACACCCATTTGAATGCAGAGTTCCAAAGAATAGCTAGAAGAGATAAGAAAGCCTTCCTCAGTGATCATAGCAAAGAAAT
Source organism: Tragelaphus eurycerus (assembly GCA_935064755.1). Classification (NCBI taxonomy): domain Eukaryota; kingdom Metazoa; phylum Chordata; class Mammalia; order Artiodactyla; family Bovidae; genus Tragelaphus; species Tragelaphus eurycerus. The sequence goes on from CAKXYN010000074.1 coordinate 8,411,203, forward strand.
AGAGGAAAACAATAGAATGGGAAAGACTAGAGATCTCTTCAAGAAAATTAGAGCAACCAAGGGAACATTTCATGTGTAAATGGGCTCAATAAAGCACAGAAATTGTATGGACCTAACATAAGCAGACTTAGCAGCAGCAGCAGCAACAGAAGCAGAAGATATTAAGAAGAGGTGGCAAGAATACACAGAAGAACTGCACAAAAAAGATCTTCACGACCCAGATAATCATGATGTAGTCATTCACCTACCAGACATCCTGGAATGTGAAGTCAAGTGAGCCTTAGGAGGCATCAGTATGAACAAAGGTAGTGGAGGTGATGGAATTCCAGTTGAGCTATTTCATATCCTAAAAGAGATGCTGTGAAAGTGCTGCACTCAATATGTCAGTAAATTTGGAAAATGCTGCAATGGCCATGGGACTGGAAAAGGTCAGTTTTCATTCCAATCCCAAAGGCAATGCCAAAGAATGCTCAAACTACCACACAATTGCACTCATCTCACACGCTAGTAAAGTAATGCGTTAAATTCTCCAAGCCAGGCTTCAACAATACATGAACCATGAACTTCCTGATGTTCAAGCTGGTTTTAGAAAAGGCAGAGGAACCAGAGATCAAATTGCCAGCATCCACTGGATCATCGAAAAAGCAAGAGAGTTTCAGAAAAACATCTATTTCTGCTTTATTGACCATGCCAAAGCCTTTGACTGTGTGGATCTCAATAAACTGTGGAAAATTCTGAAAGAGATGGGAATACCAGACCACCTGACCTGCCTCTTAAGAAATCTGTATGCAGGTCAGGAAGCAGCAGTGAGAACTGGACATGGAACAAGAAACTGCTTCCAAATAGGAAAGGGAGTACGTCAAAGCTGTATATTTTCACCCTGCTTATTAAACTTATATGCAGAGTACATCATGAGAAATGCTGGGCTGGAGGAAGCACAAGCTGGGATCAAGATTGCTGGGAGAAATATCAATAACCTCAGATATGCAGATGATACCACCCTTATGGCAGAAAGTGAAGAAGACCTATAGAGCCTCTTGATGAAAGTGAAAGAGGAGAGTGGAAAAGTTGGCTTAAAGCTCAACATTCAGAAAACAAAGATCATGGCATCTGGTCCCATCACTTCATGGTAAATAGATGGAGAAACAGTGGCAGATTTTATTTTGGGGGTCTCCAAAATCACTTCAGATGGTGACTGCAGCCATGAAATTAAAAGATGCTTACTCATTGGAAGAAAAGTTATGACCAACCTAGACAACATATTAAAAAGCAGAGACATTACTTTGCCAACAAAGGTCCATCTAGTCAAAGCTATGGTTTTTCCAGTAGTCATGTATGGATGTGAGAATTGGACTATAAAGAAAGCTGAGTGCCAAAGAATTAATGCTTTTGAACTGTGGTGTTGGAGAAGACTCTTGAGAGTCCCTAGGAGTGCAAGGAGATCCAACCAGTCCATCCTAAAGGATATCAGTGCTGAATATTCATTGGAAGGACTGATGTTGAAGCTGAACCTTCAATACTTTGGCCACCTGATGCAAAGAGCTGACTCATTTGAAAAGACCCTGATGCTGGGAAAGATTGAGGGAAGGAGGATAAGGGATCGACAGAGGATGAGATGGTTGGATGGCATCACTGACTCGATGGACATGAGTTTGAGTAAACTCTGGGAGTTGGTGATGGACAGGGAGGCCTGGTGTGCTGCGGTTCATGGGGTCTCAAAGAGTTGAACATGACTGAGTGACTGAACTAAAGGGAACCTGTCCTGAATTTTAGAATGCACGTTGAAGTTGTTGCTATGCATTTTACTTCATGATGGATTGGAAAATGTTGATATCCTTACCATAGAGTACCAAATAAATAATAAGGATTAATTTTTCCCTTTTGAGGGAATTCTAGTTTTACTGTATATCTGCTACTTTTAATTTCACATTTGAAACAAAAATTGTGTTCTGAATACCCACTGTTGTAATAGCTAACTAGTTAGAACATACTGTATCTAAGGCTATTCTGTTGACAAATATCATTAGATAATTGCATTATTACCTTTATATTAAGGTTATGATGATGGAAGTTTGAATGTCAGGTTTCTCCTTTTGAAAGCAGACATGGGGGTTGTAAAGGAGAGGCTGAATTTGTTCCTAGAAGAGGTGCTTCCTTTTAAATTTTGGATTTTGGACTTGAGTAGAATTTTGAGGAGAAGTATAGTTTGTAGGGTTGATTCTTAGCTCTCCTGGTGGTGTTGGTGTGTTAATATAATCACTGCTTGAATTCCTTTATCCAGGTTCCCTGGAAAAGCAACATCGGTCATCCTTTGTGTGTTACTGTGGGCTTTGGTTTGTGGGTGCCCAACAGAGCCGTGGTGAAGGTCAGGTTTTCCCAAACACGGAGACTACTGGTTTTGGTTGGACCGCACACTGTTGTTTGTTCTACAGTGGTTTCTTCTCATTGTGTGTTCAGTATTGTCTTTGAATGGTAAGAGTTATTAGTTGTTAAAGGCTCCAATGGACCTTTAGATACTATTATTTAGTTTGACTGGTTGTAGATATGCTGCCCATTGTTTGAAAATATATTTTTAATCTATGAATAATGGAAACACATTTACTGTTCTTATATTTAGACTTATAGGAGATTTTCTTAGGGGAGAAAATGAGAATAGGGCGAGACCAGAGCACTTAGAAGTTGATAAATTTCACAGAGAAATTTTTACTACAATAGAAAGTATAAAAAAAAAAAAGTTTTGTCCAGTAATCCCCAAAATTGGAAACAGCCCAAATGTTCATTACTGCAAAGCTCAAAAATAAGGTGAACTAAAGCAATAAATTGTTTATTATTTTATATTAGCATAAAACATTACATTATTATAATTATATTAAAATCATATAATACTGTTACATTTATTATAAGGATATGTACATGTGTTGTAAAAGTGTAAAGTCAAGTAAAGGAATGATAAAATGATTCCCCATTTTTTTTTCAGAGTAGGCAGTGAGATGAAATTAGGGAAGAGCACCCAGGTTGCTTTATATTATACTTCATTTTTACCAGGGAGTTACGTGTATTCTTCTGAAAGAGATGGGAATACCAGACCACCTGATCTGCCTCTTGAGAAATTTGTATGCAGGTCAGGAAGCAACAGTTAGAACTGGACATGGAACAACAGACTGGTTTCAACTAGGAGAAGGAGTTCGTCAAGGCTGCATATTGTCACCCTGTTTATTTAACTTATATGCAGAGTACATCATGAGAAATGCTGCACTGGAAGAAACACAAGTTGGAATCAAGATTGTCAGGAGAAATATCAATAACCTCAGATATGCAGATGACACCACTCTTATGGCAGAAAGTGAAGAGGAACTAAAAAGCCTCTTGATGAAAGTGAAAGTGGAGAGTGAAAAGGTTGGCTTAAAGCTCAAGATTCAGAAAACAAAGATCATGGCATCCGGTCCCATCACTTCATGGGAAATAGATGGGGAAACAGTGGAAACAGTGTCAGACTTTATTTTTCTGGGCTCCAAAATCACTGCAGATGGTGACTGCAGCCATGAAATTAAAAGACGCTTACTCCTTGGAAGGAAAGTTATGACCAACTTAGATAGCATATTCAAAAGCAGAGACATTACTTTGCCAACAAAGGTTCATCTAGTCAAGGCTATGGTTTTTCCTGTGGTCATGCATGGATGTGAGAGTTGGACTGTGAAGAAGGCTGAGCGCCAAAGAATTGATGCTTTTGAACTGTGGTGTTGGAGAAGACTCTTGAGAGTCCCTTGGACTGCAAGGAGATCCAACCAGTCCATTCTAAAGGAGATCAGCCCTGGGATTTCTTTGGAAGGACTGATGCTAAAGCTGAAACTCTAGTACTTCGGCCACCTCATGCGAAGAGTTGACTCATTGGAAAAGACTCTGATGCTGGGAGGGATTGGGGGCAAGAGGAGAAGGGGACGACAGAGGATGAGATGGCTGGATGGCATCACTGACTCGATAGATGTGAGTCTGAGTGAACTGTGGGAGTTGGTGATGGACAGGGAGGCCTGGCGTTCTGCGATTCATGGGGTCGCAAAGAGTCGGACACGACTGAGCGACTGATCTGATCTGATCTGATCTACATGTATTCTTTGGTTAATATCAAATATTATTTAAAGAAAACACTTTTTAAAATTTTACTCTTTTGCTGTAATACATTTGGGCTGCTCTAACAGATTCCACTGGGCACCTTCTAAACAGCAGATTCTTATTTCTCATCGTTCCGGAGGCTGGAATTCCAAGGTTCAGGTGCTTTCAGATTTGGTGTAAGGTGAGGACCTGCTTCCTGGTTGTATATGGCCATCTCCTTGTGTCCCCACATGGCTGGAGGGCAAGAGAGCACTATGGCATGAGGTCTCTCGTGAGAACACTAATCCTGTTCACGGGGGCTCCACTGTACCACCTAAGCTCTTCTCGACATCCCCATCTCCTAACACCACTGGGGCTTAGGTTTCAACACAGGACACCCATTTGGCTTGTAGTACTTGTTGCTTAGTCGCTGAGTTGTGTGCAACTCTTTGTGACCCCAGGGTCTGAAGCTCGCTAGGTTCCTCTGTCCGTGGGATTTCCCAGGCAAGAATACTGGAGTGCGTTATCATGACCTTCTCCAGGGGATCTTCTTGACCCAGGGATCAAACCCTGGTCTTCTGCTTGGCAGGTGAATTCTTTACCACTGAGCCACGTGGGAAGCCCAAAAGTACTTGTGCAAAACCATAAATGTACCTCTATTGAGGTGAATAAAACATTCTCCTAGCATTATCTGAATAGCTATGTCTTTTTGAGGGAGATACTTGGTGGTGTAATGGAAGGTAAGCCAGGATGTGGAACGTTATGATTTGGACAGAAGAAGCTGAACATCGCTCATTTCTTCTTGGGGCCATAAAAAATTATTTTTAAATGACTTCTGTATATATTTGGCCAGCAATTATCAGTAAAAGCTTGTGAGATTTTTATGGTATTCAGGATACCAGTATTCTAGCAGATTTTCTTTTGTCAAAATTACGCATGACAGTTTAGTTTAAAATCAGCTGATGTATTATTGCTGCATTTTTTGTTTTACTAAGAAACATTAAAAACAACTCACAAAGTCTTATTTTAACATAGTTTATTGATTCAAATAAGATTTTGATTCCACTTCCGTTTTATCCCTTTTATTTTAAAAGCCAAGGGGAAAATTTTTTTCCTATGACTTTCAATGTATAGAAAATGAAAAGAATTCTAACTTTATGGTGGTAATCATAAACAGTACATTAGGTTTTCTATAATAACATGTACCATTAAAAAGCTTCATTATGGCAGCATCTTGCGATCTTTACATCGCAAGAAGGAGGAAAGGAGAGCGTTCAGCATGAGACTTTCTCGATGTTTTTACCTGTCGTGGGCCTGGCCGTGTCACGGTGTCATCGGTGCATGCGGGCCCTTCTGCGCCCGCTGACAGAGACAGGCAGCTCTCCTGTCACTCCGGTACCACCTCGTGTAACTGGAAGGACTCCCCGAAGCCAGCCTGTGTCACACAGTCCTAGATGAGGTCTTCATGGGTGCTGACCATAAAAAGTTCATCAAAGTAATGAGGCGAGGAGAGCGCGTGGTGCTCATGGGCAGAGCTCAGCACCAAGGAGTGTGCACTGGCTCCAGCTGTGACGATAAAACAGCAGGTGGCCGCTGTCATTAGGGGTGGCAGATGAGGCGGGGGCCCAACATGCAGCCCACAGAACCCTCATTTGTTAGCCATCGCCACTGTACCATGCAAAATAGCTTCCATCTCAGTCATTCTTGCTTTGCAAAATATCATATGTAGCCGGAGGAGCACTCGAGGCCCGTGTACACAGGTCTCCTGCCCCTCCCGGCCGTCTGGTCTGCTCTGGTCTGACCTTTCCTCACGTGACATTTTCCTGCGTTCACTTCCCCCTCACTTTTTTGCCAGAAAGTGCTACTTTATCAAGTCCTGTTGAGTATGGCTTTTATTATTCCAAGAATCTACTTGAATATTTTAGTAACGGTGCCGTTCTTGCCCAAGTGCCACAGCTCTTTAGTGTTACGGGGTATTTACTTTGTCAATGATGATAAAATGAGCTACCAGTCCTTTTGGTTTTCATACTTCCCTTGCCATCCTCTGAAGAAATTGGAACTGCAGTGAAAGGAATAAGAAAGAAAACAACAGTGTACAAACAATTTTCATGAGTTTCTTGAGGTGCCATACCATATTTTTCATAATTCACTTTTCTGAGTAATTTCAGTTTAGGAAGTAAAGCATGGTGTTGTTTTGATAATAGTGGGTTTGTAAACATTGACGCAGTTGTTATGGTTGCAAGTATAAGAGCAGACCCAAGTTTTAATATCTAATTTGGGGACTAAAATCTCTAAATAATAGAAGCCATTATTTTTCCTTTCATACTGTAGGGAATGGAAATTAAATTAGTTTGAGAATAAAAAACTGGAGAAACAAAGCATCTTATTACCAACTATAAAAATTAGATAAGTATGAAAGTCTGTCATCTTTCTTTTGGAATTTCCTAAAGCAAACTGAGGACAGAATTCATTCAGCAAAGAAAAAATATTTCTTTATATAAAATCAATTGTATTGGTGGTTATTGAGAGGAGAAAGATGACAGCTGGTTTAACCTTTGAAGATCAATTCTGGTTATTTTGTAGCATATCTGTTACTCCTGTATCTATTAGTTGGAAGAGGTTTTCTTTTTTTTTAATCTGGGGTTTTTTGGTTTGTTTTTGTGTGTCATTGGACACACGCAGATGTTTTGAAATTTATGAATCATTTCCATATTTGTTATGTTTGTGGCTCACGTTACCCCAGGCTGGCCAGCGGTAGCCTGTTCACACTGTCTTCTGAATTCTTTTGTTTTGGATTGTCATTCTTTGAGCGTTTTCTTACTCCTGGCACAGTAAGATATCCCAGGCCTAGAATCAGCTTTTTTTGCTAAGAGTGCTAGATTCTTTTAAAGAAGAATTATGTTTTTCAGTGCTAGATGAGTTCACTGGTTTTGGATTTTTTTTTCCCCCAATAAGCGGACTTTTTATTTCCAACAGAATTGTTTACTAAAGCATATTTTCCATTTACAGCTCTGTTCTTAGGAAACACATTGAATACTATGTAAAATCCATACTATCATTTTCCAGTTCCTTATAGTTTGTCTGTGAAATAGTTTTCCAGCCTCTCTTTCCTTATCTCCATGCTATAGTCTAGTCACAGTCCTTAGATTCTCAAATGGGTTTACTTTTTCTCATAATCTGCTTCTGCCAGAAACTGCCCCTCATAGAAAATTCTAGTTATCTTTATGTTTTACTCTGTCTTTGAAAGTGTCCAGAATTCTTTTAGGCATTACTAAATCTCACCTACTTAATCATTTAACAATATTTTTGGTCTATCAAGATACACGATATTTTCATCAATCATTTATAGTTCTTTTTTTACTGATATGTAATCTGTGGAAACTTCAGAATGAATACCTAAATGAGTGGTGTACTCTGTTCTTTGTGAGCAGAGAGAAAGTCATCCACCGTTCAGATTGGTCGTCTGCACATAATCTACTGCTTGTCTGTATAGATTTGCTTCTTCTAGACATTTTGTTTAAATTCGATCATCCAGTATGAGGCCTTCTGTGCCTGGCTTGTGGCATGTTTGCCAGATTCATCCATGTTATAGCATCTACCAGTACTTCATTTCTTTTTGCAGCTGAACACTATTGCATGATATGACTATAGCACATTTTCTCTGTCCATTCATGGTATTATGGGCATCTGGATTGTTTCTACCTTTTGGCTATTGCTGTTCTGAATATTCATGCACAAATTTTGTATGGACATAGGTTTTTCAGTTCCCTGGAGTACATACTTAGGAGTGGAATTGCTGGGTTATGTGTTCACTATATGTTTTAACTGTAATATATTGTGTTTGAATCCATGAACATGGGATATCTGTCTGTTTACTTAAGTCTTTAGCTTTCTTTAATGATATTTGACAACTTTCAGTGAATATCTTGCACTTTTTTGGTTAAAATTATTCCTACATATTTAAAATGTTTTCATAATTTTATTTTTTCTTTATCATTAGTGCATAGAATACCAGTGATTTGTTAAGTATTAATAATGTATCCTGCAACATCGCTATAGTTGTTTGTTAGTTTTTTGGTTGATTTTTTTTTAGGATCTATGTACATGGTCATGTCAACTCTGAATATGTATCCTTCTTTCTTGCCAATCTGGATTCCTCTTTGTCTCTTTTTCCTTGCCCAAGTTCCCTGGCTGAGACATCTTATATAGTATAGAATACAAGTGATAAGAGCATAAATCCCAATTTTGTTCCTGAACTTAGAGTGGTGTCATTCATTTGTTTACCATTAAGTACCACGTTAGTTGTAGGGTTTTTTTGTAGATGATCTTGAGTTTGTCAGTTTTGATGATCTTCTCAAATAGACAACTTTTGAGTTTGTTGATTTTGGCTATTTTTCTTCATTGTTTATACTCTAGTTTTTAATTTCCTCCTCTCTGCTTGTATTGGGTTTTGTTTTTGTTCTTTTTCTTGTTTCTTAACGTGGATAGTTAGGTTGGTTTATCTAAAGTTTTTCTTCTTTTTAAAAATAGAGATTTTATAGCTGTAACTTTTCCTCTCACCACTGCTTTAGCTGCTTATAACTTTTGATATACGTTTCAGTACACATTCTTAGCCTTGTTTTGGGATGCAGTTAATTCAGTTGAAAAAAGTTTCACATTTTGTGCTTCACTTTTGAGTAGGTTTGAACAGATCTTAGTCTGTGGCTAATTCTCCACTGCTGAGACCGACCTTACTTCACAGTCTGGCCCTGTGTGAGTGCTGACTTGTGCTATTCCTTCTAATCTTTTCTGCATGTTCCTATATTACCATTGTATAGTGCCTTCACGGAGAAGGCAATGGCAGCCCCCTCCAGTACTCTTGCCTGGAGAATCCCATGGATGGAGGAGCCTAGTAGGCTGCAGTCCATGGGGTCCCTAGGAGTCAGACACGACTGAGCAACTTCACTTTCACTTTTCCCTTTCATGCATTCAGATCAGATCAGATCAGTCGCTCAGTCGTGTCCGACTCTTTGCAACCCCATGAACCGCAGCACGCCAGGCCTCCCTGTCCATCACCAGCTCCTGGAGGTCACTCAGACTCACATCCATCGAGTCAGTGATGCCATCCAGCCATCTCATCCTCCGTCGTCCCCTTCTCCTCCTGCCCCCAATCCCTCCCAGCATCAGAGTCTTCTCCAATGAGTCAACTCTCCGCATGAGGTGGCCAAACTACTGGAGTTTCAGCTTTAGCATCATTCCTTCCAAAGAAATCCCAGGGCTGATCTCCTTCAGAATGGACTGGTTGGATCTCCTTGCAGTCCAAGGGACTCTCAAGAGTCTTCTCCAACACCACAACTCAAAAGCATCAATTCTTCGGTGCTTAGCCTTCTTCACAGTCCAGCTCTTACATACATACATGACCACAGGAAAGACCATAGCCTTGACTAGGCGAACCTTTGTTGGCAAAGTTTTCATGCATTAGAGAAGGAAATGGCAACCCACTCCAGTGTTTTTGTCTGGAGAATCTCAGGGACTGGGGAGCCTGATGGGCTGCCATCTATGGGGTCGCACAGAGTTGGACACGACTGAAGCGACTTAGCAGCAGCAGCAGTGCACACATCAGCTTGATCAATAATTAGCTGAATGCGTCCTGCCTTCCCTCTGCAGATCATCAGTTCTCTCTGTGTGTAGGTTTCTCCTCTCTGTAATCTGTCCTCCGAGTTCTAGCTGCCTGGTCTTTACATGGTCTCATTTTGTCTCAAGTCAGGAACTCTGTTCCTCTCTTGCTGACTCCCTCAACTTTGTTAACCTGTCTGACAATTGTCTCAATCAGATTACTTTCTTAGTCTGATGTCCTATGTCTTAAAAATTGTTATTTCATGTATGTTGTTGGTTTTTTAGTTTTACATGTGTAAGGATAAATCCCTGTCTCTGCATCTTGTAACTTTCGAATCAGTCAGGCATTTGGAATATACATATACATATATTACTCTGTGTGTGTGTGTCGTGACTAAAGTTCAGGGATTCGTTATAGGGATTTGGTCTTATACTTCGGTAGGAGCTTTTCATCTAGTCTCTGTAAAGTGTTATCATTGCATCTGATGTTGGAGCTTGAAAGCTACAGGGAAGGCAGCTGAGGTGTAAGAAAGCATGTAAATTAGGGAGAACTGATCAAAATGGAACCCACAAGCATGGGCTGGAGCCCTGAGGACAGATGGAGTCCTCTGAATGTTTTCATTGTCTCTTGCTTGACCTGGAGAGGGGCTGGTGGTGCTTTCTGTAGAAGCCAGTTTCTTCCTCAGCTGCTTATATGCATACAGTTGGATCAGGAGTCAGGAAAGCCCCTTGACTGTGGAGAGGGGAGTTTGTTGCTGCTTTATGACAATCAGATGATCCCAATGATAAATGATAATACCTGCGAGCCCCGATTGCTCCACTTCCGCCCCCTGTATTCCGCCCCCAGACTCTCTCCTGGTGGTTCCTAATTGGTACATCTTTGGTACTCTAATTGGTACTAGAGTGGAATTCTAGTAAGTGTGGTTTGGCTTATCCACGTTGTCATGTTGCAGAGCCGCCAGACTCCACCCCTTGCCATCTGTGCACGTGTACACGTTGCCTTCATCTGCGTCTAATCTCTCACCAAGACAGAAGGAGCGCTCTGCCTCTGCCTGTCATGGTGCACAGAGCAGTGGACAACCAGCACCGGCGCGGCCCGAGGAGGACCCCCGGGCCAGCCTTAGGGGGACAGGCGTTCTTCTTTCTAATTCACATTTTCTCTGTGCCGTCTGTAACTGAAATAATGAGTTGTAAAGCTAACATTTGCTAACATATCTTATTTTAGGTAAGAGAATTATAAAAGGGAAATGAAGTAATCTGGAATTTGTTATTTCAGAAATTCCTGAGTGTTTCTTATTTCAGTTGGTTCACTTAGTTCATTTTATGGTAAATTGTTATAGGAAAATAAGTCACCCAGAACTCTTATTAATCGACACTTGTGCATCTCTTCAGTGCAGCAGTAATTGATGGTGATGATTATCTCCCTGAAGCTCTCTGTGTTTTTGATATGCCTGCTGAATCATTAAATAAAGATTAAATTCTGTTCTATAAAATTTTATTATTAAATACATTCCATTGTGCTCTAATTTTTTGTATAATTATGTTTCTCAAAAGACATTTAACTATGTGTGAACCTTGATGTAACACACAGATTACCCTTATTTGCATATATCTTGTGATGGTGTGTTCAATTCAGATGATCGTATCATTCTGAAATCTCAGTTTGGGGCTTTTGTTTATAAATAGCTCAATAAACTTTGGTTTGGATAGGCATATTAAATTGGTAGGATCCGTTTCCGTTCATTTTCACATAAATTGCAACTTGAATATTCTTGCTTACCAGATAATATTTTGAAAGTAATAAATTTAAAAATTCCCCAGCCCCAAATTACCATTAAACCATAAGTGCCTTTAGTAAGCCTTGGAAATAGCACTTTTGAACAGTTTAACAGTACACCCCGGCAACTCCTCCAATGGAAATTACCAAAGAATACTTCTTATTGAGTATTAGATCATGTGTGAGCCATGGAAGTGGCTGTCTGCTGGTCCCGGCAGGCTCGGCCTTTCTGATTTCCTCTAGGACAGGGCTGGAGGAGGGACTGGTCACCCCCTCGCTGACATGGCTGCGTCTGATGTTACTGTAGTGTCAGTTTACACAAAACATCCTGGAAGAAATTTGAAGACAAATTACATGTAAAAATAGAAGTCCCCCTTTTGGTGAATTTATTGATTGCTGTTTTATTCCTTGACATAAACACCCTCATGTATTATAGCTCTTACCCATTTAATCAATAAGGACAATATCAGAATTATATGCTTGGATAGGAAGAGACTCTTAATTTATTAATAGCAATCATTTATTGAGGCTTACTGCATTTTGGACACGACTGAGCGACTGAACTGGACTGAACTTCATGTCTTGCATTTCTAGGCACTTTACTATAGGCTTCTGTATACTGTTTATAGAAATAATTCCACTGCTATATTTAATTCCATTATACCTCAATTTTTTTCTTTGGAAATAGGTTAGTAATGCCATATATCTGATAATTCTTGGCATGTTACTCTATTTGGCATAAAGTATTCACGCTCCAAAATGGTATATTTTCTTAGTTTTTGTTCTTTACTCCTTGCGTAGACTATGACGGAGAAAGTCTTCATGGGCTGGAAGGGGGACCTGGGATTCAGGGCGTCCATTCTCCATGGAAAGCTCCTGTGCTTGCGCTCTCGCTGACTTCCTCCTGCTCTGGTCGTCCTCATCACTGTAAAGCCAGCCGCCAGCTCCTGAGGGCACACTGGGCTCCCAGCAGCCCCAGGGAGAGGTGGCTCACCCATCACTGCATGGCTTGACCCTTCCCCGGGTCTGGTGCCTTCCCGGCCTCAGGCTGCGCTTTCCCCCAGGGCGCTGCATGTATTGGCGCTGCTTACTTTCGGGAGAGTTATGACACTTAGAAGAGTTTTTGTTTCTTGTGAATGAACCAAGGTTTTCCAAGTTTTGTTTCTTTATGGGGAATTTCAATAAACATAATAATGTTTATTTTCATGAAGAATCAGAGACATTTAAGAAAATAACAATTATAATGTTAAAGGATTCTTGATAGTTTTAAATTTGGGGATGTGGATAATTTGTTTTTGAAGGGCGTTTCTTTATGTAAATATAAGGGTAAACACATAAAATTTGAAAGTAGTCAGTTCTGTGTGATGATTATAACCATAAAGACAATAGCATTCTGAGAAATTCTGCCTGAAGATACTTGAGAAACAATGAAAGTCATACTTGGTTTGGCTTAGCAATGACTTGGTAAGATAGTTTGAGAAATGTAGTTTTTAAGTGTTATTTAATACCTGTTCACTTCTGAATTTTGGAGTAAGCAAATATCACAGAACTGTATATTTTTCCTTTACTTTCAAGGTAAATTTTTTGGCAGATTTGAACTCATTTGTAGTTCAGGTTTTTCTATATTCCTGTAAGTTAGTGTGCTTGTTTATAGGTAAGACAAATGGTTGAGAAATTTTTTTCCACCAAGTCATGGTTAAACAGCATAATTGGAAGCTACCTGTAAATATATCGACAGTGATATATAATGTATTTCATTTTATGTATTATGTAGGTGAAGATTTAGTATTTCATTTAGATTCTCAAAATATTTTACAGTGAATTTTACATTATCACACTAATATTAGCATGATCTTGATTTCTGACACCGAGTGTACAATATTTTATTTTATCTTGATTTTGTTTATAATAAAAGCAACATAATTTATCTTAGTTGACCGTTGTTTTAATAATGATCAGCATCTTTATATTTATTTCTGAGCATAATTATACTTGTTAACTGATCATACATATTTATTTTTGTCTGATCTGCTTTACAGGTCATTGATTTTTAGTTTATACCCTCATTATATGATAAATATTTTCTTTTTAAATATTATAAGCACATTTCTAATCTCAATGAATTAAAAGAAAAATCTGCCCTGTATCAACTACTTGGTTTTTCCCTTTTAGAAAGCGTCATGCTCATTGGTAACAGTGTTGATTATACTATACCAATTTTATTTGTGAACACTTTTATTTCTGTAGTATGTCCTTTTTCTTTTTCCTTGTTTCCCATGAGGGTATAATCTTTCATTAGTCAGGTGGTGTGGAATGGTGGGAAGAGCTCTGTAGAAAGGTCACCAGGCATGAATCCTACTTTTGCATTTTCAGCTCCTTTGCCACATTTTCTTGAAAAAGTCAAAGTCACTTATCTTCTGTGAGCCTCAATTCCCTCTTCTCTCAGCTTGAGCCGATAATGCCTCCACCAGTTACTCATTCAGTAATGCGGAGCCATTGAGGAAACATAAAAATGCTGGGTAAAGTGTGAAACATCATTTTGCTTTAAAAAATTTGCTCATTGTAGAAATCCAAAGATTATAAATAATCTAAAAGTAAATCTCATTCAGAGCGAATTTGTCTAATACTTGCTTTTCTTTGCGTATATTTGTATCTGTCTGAATACAAAAATGTACGTATATCTACATGGGATTACATTGTGTGCATACTTTTATCCCTTTTAAATCTAACATCTTCTGAGAAATATTCTGTACTTCTTATTGATCAGAATATTTAGATCATGCTGCTACTATTACACAATAGAGTGTTTTCACTTTTTTGTCAGAATTTTAATTTTTGGGCCTTAGTTTAAGATTCTTTCCTGAGGGCGCATTGAAAAGGTAGGAATAGCTTGTTCAGAATGAAGACTGAAGACTAATATTTATTTGCTTAAGATTTGTTGCTTTATTCAATTCAGAAAGGAAGCATAAAATGTTTATGAGCTGAGCTGCAGTATGAACGTATTTTTAGGAAGGTTGCGTGATGGTGGTATATGGGGTGAATTCTAATGGAGAACACCTTGAAGCTACAGCATGTCAGTAAAATGGTTTGGTCTAGGGTAACTCTGGTTGAGAGAGAGAAGCATAGTCTTGAGAGGGAGCAGTTGTGAAGAAGCAATTGATGACTTACACACATAAGCATGTGATTATTAAATTGGGAAGCCGGCACAGTTGTAGAATTAGGGAAGTCTGGAGCAGCCTTTTCGTGAGGGCAGATCATGACTGAGTGTTGGACATGTTTTAAAGATTTATTGGCAATTCAAACAAGAAGGAATGCCCCTGGGAAAGGTCCTGGGTGGAGATACATATTTGAGAGTCATTCACTTAGAGGTTATGCACTGAAGCCCAGGAATTGATTTATACCTTTGAAATAAGATGGTGTGTGAGTAGAGGTATCACCCGAAGAGGACCAGAGAAGGAACAGCGTCGACAGCAATGAGAAGCAGGAAGTGTTTGAAAGTGGTTGAGAAGAAAGAGCTCCAGAAGTAAGTTATTAGAGTTTAAGACAGCAGTAGAAAGTTTTGCTTCTATAGATAAAATGCAGTTTGTTTACAGAAATGTATTTATACACCATTTGAAAATACATTAGAATGTATTTTAGAATAAGGAAAAGACATGACTGATTGTTACAATGAATGCCCACGTACCAAGTGTGGCCTTACGTTTGAGATCCTCGGTTTCTTTCTGGCAACCATCTAGTCTTCATGCTTATTGAGAGGGCTTGGACTCAGGGATACCCCAAAACCATCCTCATAGTTAGCATTTAGGTCTTGCTTTCTCAACACCACTCCTTGCAGTAAGAAGCCAAGGCTGATCCAGTAGGGAAAGGACATGGCGAGCCTGGAACATCTGCTAGAAAAAATAAGGAAGAGCCTGAAGGCTAAGATGAGTGCTGTCAAAAGGACATAGAAGCCAGCTTCCATTGGCTTCCATCGACCAATTTTGGGGTAGTATGACAGCTACAGAGAATAGTAGTGATAACTGATTGAAAATCCAACATTCCATTTAAAGTACTCTTCAAAGAGAGCCAAAGAGAACAGGCAAGACAGAGACAAGAGCAAAATCCTGAAGTTCTTTATGGATGAAGGCCAGCTAGTAAGCGTGGAAGGAATGGTAGGATGAGAGCACTGCTGTTCCGTGGTGCACTGAGAGGGGTGAGCCTCGGTAATGAGCGCTTTGGGATCTGGTTGTTAGGAAGCAGGTTGTTCACAGTGTCAGCTTCTAGAGACCCCCCTGCATTCCTCGGCTCTGGTCAAGTCCTCCGTCTTCCCAGTCAGCAACTTAGCATCTCTGTGATCCTGCCCTCATGGTCGTGTCTCTTTCTTAGCTTCTTTCTTCTGTCTACTTCTTCTGTGTCTAAGGACACAGATTACATTGAGTCCACCCAGAGAATACAGGATCATTTTCCTATTTTAAAGCCAGCTGTTTAGCAACCTTAATTCCATTTGTGTGCCATGTAACCTAAAGAGGTTTCACAAGATTAGAATGTGGGCATCTTTCAGAAGTTATTGCTTTGGTGCTGTGAAGTCACTGGGAGAAATGCACGCTTATTGCAGTATTAAAAATCTCAAATTCATCTGTCATTTATACCTATACCATTTAAAATGGAAATTAACATGTAAAACTATAGTATAAAAATAATTATTCATTTAAGTTCATTTTCAGGATGGTAATACCTTTTATCATAAAAAATATATCAAGCAAAATGGCAAAAATTCTATACATTTTTTATTTAAATAAAAATATTAATTATTTTTTAATTGAAGGATAATTGTTTTACAGAATTTTGCTGTTTTCTGTCAAACCTCAACATGAATCAGCCATAGGTGTACATATATCCCCTCCCTCTTGAACCTCCCTCCCATCTCACTCCCCACCACACCCTCTAGGTTGATACAGAGCCCCGGTTTTAGTTTCCTGAGCCATACAGCAAATTGCTGTTGGGTATCTGTTTTACATGTGGTAATCTAAGTTTCCACGCTGCTCTCTCATACATCTCACCCTCTGCTCCCCTCTCCCCATGTTCATAAGTCTGTTCTCTATGTCTCTTTCTCCATTGCTGCCCTGCAAATAAATTCTTTGATACTATCTTTCTAGATTCTATATATATGCATTAGTATACAATATTTATCTTTCTCTTTCTGACATATTTCACTCTGTATAATAGGTTGTAGGTTCATCCACCTCATTAGAATTGACTCAAATGTGTTCCTTTTTATAGCTGAGTTATATTCCATTGTGTGTATGTTCCACAACTTCTTTATCTGTTCATCTGTTGATGGATATCTAGGTTGCTTCCATGTGCTAGCTATTGTAAATAGTGCTGCATTGAACAGTGTGATCAGTTCAGTTCAGTTGCTCAGTCGTGTCCAACTCTTTGTGACCCCATGGACTGTAGCATGCCAGGCCTTCCTGTCCCTCACTAACTCTCGGAGTTTACTCAGACTCGTGTCCATTGAGTCGGTGATGCCATCCAACCATCTCATCCTCTGTCGTCCCCTTTTCCTCCCGCCTTCAATCTTTCCCAGCATCAGGGTCTTTTCAAATGAGTAGGTTCTTCGCATCAGGTGGCCGTTTCAGCCTCAACATCAGTCCTTCCAATGAATATTCAGGACAGATTTCCTTTAGGATGGACTGGTTGGATCTCCTTGCAGTCCAAGGGACTCTCAAGTGAGATACATGTATCTTTTTCATTTTGGTTTCCTCAGGGTACATGCGTAGGAGTGGGATTGCTGGGTCATATAGTGGTTTTATTCCTAGATTTTAAGGAATCTCCATACTGTCTTCCATACAAGTGACATTTGCTCCAAAAGTCAGATCACATTATTGATAACATATTTTTGTGCATCTTAAACTTACATGATCATGGGAGAATGATCATGATCATTCTTCAGAGAATCATCACTTAAGGTTTTGTTTATACGTTCTTTGTCAGCCATAGGGAGTTTATTATATGAATTGGCTGCTGCTTATTAAATATGTATAAAGTAATGAAAATTAAGTTGATTGGCTTGTATTGATTTTAGGAATCAATCAATTTAGGAAACTAGATTCCTTTGGTTGACCAGTACTGCTGATTTTAAGGCAGAGGGGAAATCTTTCAAATTCCAAGTGGGGGTGATGAGAATTCTTACTGTACCTTCATCCTTATTTTAAAATACACGTCTTGTTTCTCCTTGCTTAATTCTGATGTTTTCTTTCTCTGTTTCCGAGACCTGGCTCTGGGATGCTCCTGTTTTTGTGTGTGTGTCTGACTCTTTGTGACCCCATGAATCGTAGCACACCAGGCCTCCCTGTCCATCACCAACTCCCGGAGTTCACTCAGACTCACGTCCATGGAGTCAGTGATGCCGTCCAGCCATCTCATCCTCTGTTGAACCCTTCTGCACTGCACTGAACTGTCCTGTTCTCTCCAGTCATGGTTTTGTATTGTATTTGCTTTAATAGATAAGTCATATCATGTTTCATGACTCACGAGTGAAGAGAATCTGCAATGAGAAAATCTGAGCGACTGAACAAAGAGATTTTTATTGTATCTCTATACAGTGTAAAAAATGGTTTTAAAATTTGAAGTTCAAATAGGAAATTTTTGTACTAAAAAGTAGAATTCTGTAGCTAGTATGAGAATGCTACTATTGAACTTTTCTTTTGACACCAAAAACAATTTCAAACGATGCTATCCCAGGCCATTATAGATACCTGGAAATCAATCATACTTTAAACAACACTACTTTTTATTATTTCAAAGTGTTCCTCTAGATTGTCAAGGCACTGCCCGGATGGAGAGCCACAGAGTGTATATTTCTAGCATGACTCTTGCCCTTGAACTCAAGACCAGTAGAGTCTGCTTCTTGTTGGAGATCTGTCTGGATGTCCGTGGACTTTCTTGTTGAACAAGTCCCAAACTGATTTTCTCCTTCCAACCAGCTCAGATTTCCCCAGGCCCAAATCTCTGATGTTGTCTTTGACTCCTTTTTGTAGACTCCACGTCCAGTCCCTGTGGAGATTTGTTTGACTCTGGTTGTGAATGTGTGTCTGGGATTTGACCAGATCTCTTCTTTCGTGCTGGTCCTGGGTGCAGACCACCGTCACCTTTGCCTGGGCTTTACTGCAAGACCCAGTTAGTTCATCCCTCGCTTTCTCCCCACCCCCGCCATCCCCCGTCTGTTCCAAGCAGAACAGCTGGAGGCCTCTGTTGAAGTGTGTGTCCTGCATGGGCCTCCGTTCAGACACCTTCCTTCTCACCTGAGTGCCAGCCCTGGCTGCGTGGCTCAGTGCCCTCGCCAGTCCCCTCTGCCCTCCGTCCCTCAGGCTCGTGCCCCTGGTCTCTCTGGCCACCGTGTCCTCCGCGGCCTCTGCCCCTGCTTGGGGGAACACCCAGCTCCCCGATGTTCACTACGCTCCCAAGACTCCTAAAGGTAAAGTGCTGGTCCCCTGCTGAGGTTTCAGCTCTTCCTTCTCTATTTTGTTTTTTAACCCACCCCTTTCACTCTTTAAGATGTTCTGTGTAGGTGGTGCTTTTGTCCTGTTTCCCTCATTGGGTTTTACAGTTTCCAGGGTAGGGACTTGTCTTTGTTTGATCACCTACTCACCCTGGTTGCCTAGACTGTGCCTGCCTGGAGCCGATCCGGTTTAGTACACACATGAGTGTGTGCACGTGTGATGAGCAGGATTGAAGCGGGAGCCAGGCGGGCTGAGTGCTGCTTCATTCTGATGAGAAGCCACAGATTTTAGAAGGAAAGCTCTGTGAAGACATGGCTTTAACTGTCTGATTTTGCCTCCTACATGGAGAACCTGCCAATTGCTGGTACCTAGGAAGGAGAATGAGTGGAGACAGAATGAAAGTGTAGTCATGTGGGTTCATTGGGAGCAAGGCGTTTCAGTCATATGTGTTTTCTGATTCAGGATTATTTTTGTTTTGTTTCTGGTGGTGGTGGTTTTGTTCACTTGCCAAGTTGTGTTCGACTCTGCAACCCCATGGACTGCAGCACGCCAGGCCTCCCTGTCCCTCACTATCTCCTGGAATTTGCCCAAGTTCATGTCCATTGAGTTGGTTATGCCATCCAACCATCTCAACCGTCTCACCCCATACCATTTCTGGTGGTATCTAGACTATAAAATTTCCAAGACAATTATTATCTTACAGTATTAATACTCTTATGGTGGCAGTGAAGTATAGGCTCCAGTCAGTGCTCTCAAATTACTGGCAATATTATTATCCATGGAGGTAGGTAAGTTCAGTTGGTCCTGTTTGACTTAAACTGTTTTACTGAGGAAGACATTGAGACTTTTACACTAATAGTACTTTGGACCAAATTAAAAGGATTTGCTTAATGTCAGGTTGTGGATGAATGAATATTTTGCATTTGACTACAGTTGAGCTGTGTTTTTGTATTGTAAATTCTTCCCCATAGTAATAAAATATTATTAGGATATTTACTATTATAGACATTCAGCAGATAATGTCAGAATTTTATAAGAAGCTTTCGCTCTGTATGTAGTGTAGTTTATTCCCCTGTGCAGTGTAATATTTTTGTTTACTTCTTAAACCTGAAGCATTTTAATTAATAATTTTTTTTTCTTTTTAAAACTGCACTGTGGTTTCTAAGCTCAGATCTCTTAAATTATACTTGGCCATATAAATAAGCTGTGCATTGCAACTCTGGGTTCTTAACCTTTGCCCTTTGCTATTAGCTTTATGTTTTTTTAATTATAGGAAAATAGAGGACAGTAGGAAAGTCATGACTTAAATGGACTGTTGTTATTATGGTATTCTTTTTAAAGGAAATGAAAAATATTATTTATTTTGTTCAAATCAAGTGAAACAAGTATAGAATGTCTTGTTACTGTTATTCTACTAAGCATTTGATATCAGCACAATTTGATTCTTTATATATAATAATGACTTTTCCATTTTATGGATTGATGGTGTGATAGGTTATTTATAGTTGTAAAGCATGTGTTGTTCATAGTTATTAATGTATAGAAAAGAATGAATATTATTTTCAGTGTATACAAATGTGTTACTTGAATAGTAAACTCACAGTCATTAAAAAAATACAAATATTACTTTAGCCTCAAAACTGAGGTTCCCTATATTTTATGAGAATAACCAGAAGAGACCAGACATGAAAAGGAGCATTTACATTTTTAAAAACTGTTTCAGTCTTGGCTTTTGACACCCATCTCTTCCATAAGGCCATAATACTTTATGTGGTCTTGTGTTGCCCGTTTGTGCAAACATGTCCAGATGAATTCAGTGTTTAATGTTAAGAATCTTATAACATGCCAATTTGATTTGTAGCCCTTCATATCATAGAATGCTAATTAAAATCATATTTTTGCATATGTCATGCCTTTCATGTACATATGCAAATAGATTCTGTTGCCTTTCAGCTATTAGTAATTAACTTTATGAAGGACAGCTGTAATACATAATTAACAAAAATGTTTGCAAGCCCTTTTACATTGCAAGTTATGATGGTAAATTTTTATTTTTTCGCTTATCGAGAGAGCTCTTTTAGTCTGATGCTTTGGAATGAGATCTAAGTTGTTTTAAACAATCACACGACATAATTAAATTGTGTTGTACTGTATTCAGTAGAAGAATGGTGCTGTATGCAGTGGCTGCTGATTCCTGTCCATTTCATATTTATGTCAAGAAAATTGAATTAAGTGATCTGATTTGTGTGTAAAATAAGATAGCTTGTCGGGTAATACTTTTTGTTTGTTTTAGTTATTGATATCTTCTGGGCACTTAAGTACATTTTTTTTGCATGTGTTGCAGACATGGTAAACATCTATATCATTTTAAAGAACCTCTCTTCAAATCATTACCATCTTCTTAAGGAAGCTTCTTGAAGACTATTCATTTTCTCTTTTATAGTCCCTTAAATATTTAATAAAGTGACATTTTCTCAAACTCATTTCATGATTGAAGTGTGGGATCGACTCAGGGGCAGGGCGTGTGATACTGAGGTGTTGGTTTATCTTGCTTACTGACAGTGAAGACAGTGACTGAAGAGCTAAAATCGTTGGTTTGGTCCTTGTTCATATACACAAATGAGAAAATGACCCAGTGAACTGCAATGCAGTTATTTCTTTTGGTTTTCTGGTATTGCAGTATATCCATCTGTATGCAACTTTCTGCCTAGAATGCAGTGCCATTGTAACGTGAATTTTTCTATTACAACTATATATATTTATTAATATATATATCCATGTCAATTTTTTTTTAAATTTTGTACATATTTCTAGCAGAGACTTATGTTTTAGTTCTATAATAACTTTTTGTCTTTTTTTTTTCAGGGTTGCATTTGTTATGAAGAAACACTTAAATACGCATCTATTAGGCAAACATGGAGTTGGCACACCAAAAGAAAGGTAATTTTCATCCATTTAAAATAATTTGATTACGATAAGTATATTTTCATTTTAGATTTTTGTTTAGTGAGGTGATTCCTAGAGTTTTATCCAGTCAGTTCATCATGTTTTACACGAGTGGTACTCTCATGTTGGATATCATATATTATGCCATTCTCCCATAAAAATTTCATGTAGCCTTTTAATTTTAGAAAATTTGATCTAAACATATGGGAAGAGATTTGAAGGAATTGATTTTTTTTTATCAATTTGTGGAATGACCTTGAAACAGAAGAGTTAAAGGGAATCAACCTCTGCGAATGCATTAGAATGAACTAAAATAAATATGTAAAACCAAACTATTTTCCTTTGAACTTTGTGTATTTTTGTTTTGAGGTTTTAAAATGACATTTTTGAATTCTCACTGTAGAATTAAACATTGCTGATTTGAAAAAGAAATACATCTTGTGTCATCCCCCAAATAATACTACGGTTGCCATGTCATGAAAAATAACACTACAATTACGATGTCATCAACTGCCAGATTTCCTTTCTTCTTGCTACTGTATCATAATTAGCTGCATCACACAGACTTAATTATATTAGGTGAGCTGAGCTATAGCAGTGTCAGCTCCCAGGTGAGCCTGGCTACTTCTAAAACTTTAAATCTAAAAGGTGAAGCTCCTTCAACACTAGTGTGAGCACCCTTGCCTGTAAAGATCTGCTAGGTTTCCGACTTTCCCCAGATCCTCAAAGACAGCATGTGAAATTCTGCAGACACGCCTTTAGACCTCTGTTTTCAATACGGTTGTAAAATGCCAGTCATGATGCAGTTTGTTTTATCACACTGTAGCCTATGGCTTCTTCTGCCATATTTGTAAATATTTAATAAATTAAGAAAAATTGAAATACTCATCAATATTTTCTATATTCACAAGAAATTTAACTGGACTCTTCTAATGATGGCATATTGTTTTCTTAAGCATTTTGGTTTGGGCATGTCTACTGTGTCAGAATATTGGAATGTTATGTCTGCCTGCTTTCTGCCTTTTGGTTTCTCATACTTGTCTTTGTCACATTATATTTGATTTGAGACAAAATTTATGTGTTGGAGAGATCCTGGATGCATTATTCTTGAAATTTGAAAATTTTTTTATTATTTAAATTATAATTTTAGACTTGTCAAAGTTATGTTTTATAAGCACTTAAGAAACAAAACCTCTGCAATTATTGTGCTCTTGTTGCGTTCACTTGCATTATCTCGTTAATCATGTTACCATATTGTGGTGGGTAGTTGCTCAGTCATGTCCAACTCTTTGTGACCCCATGGACTGTATCCTGCCAGGCTCCTCTGTCCGTGGGATTTTCCAGGCAAGAGTACTGGAGTGGGTTGCCATTTCCTTCTCCAGGGGAACTTCCTGACCCAGGGCTCAAACTGGGGTCCCCTGCATTGCAGGCAGATTCTTTACTGACTGAGCCACCTCGGAAGCCTATATTACTATATTAGTGGTGCATTATTTTTCTAATATTACAGAATTAAAGACAGATTGAGGAATATACAATATCTTATAAATAGTTAAGTGTTAGAGTTGTTATTTTTCTGATTCCAATTCTAGTGTTCTTCCTCATGGTGATTATTATATTTCACATTGAAAATCTTTGCATACAGGTACTTAGGGTGTTTTATTCATAAAACAAATTTGAATGAAAACATTCAATCTAAATTGCATGATAAAAATAAAATATTTCCCTGTTGTATAACTAGTATATATTTTGAACTCAAGGGTATCATTTTGGTTTTTATTTAGGAATTTAAAAAATTTGAATATATTTGTTCACATTGTTTCATATTAATGAAAGATTCATCACCTTGTACATATATTTATCCTGCAGGCACCTTAAGGATAGTAGATGTCTTCTGAATGTGAGCCTGGGTGTTTGAAAATTCCAGCTGTGCTCTTCGGTTTTTCCATTTGCCTTTTCCTCTGCATTCCAGGATAGCTCTCTGTTACTTCCCTTCATTTCAGTCCCTGATACAAAAAGAAAGGCTAAATAGAGGCAAGAGAAGGATTGTATGTCTTTCTCCCCTTTGAGGTATAATAAGCTTTTTCTCTAACATTTACATGATTTTTGTTCTAAAATCAGGAGATGAATCTCAAATGGGAAGGCATTCCTCATCTTCTATATCATTCCTTCCTAAGTAGTCTGACTGTAGAGTTCCTCTGAGCTCAACATTAGATTGAATTGTTTTTCCTGCTAAAATTCTTGTGTTTGAGCGGACCTCTTATTTATAGTATCTGCTTATCGATAGGGCAGTCCCTCTTCTTTCATAGAGAGGCTGAGTTGGAATGCCAGGGCCTTAGCCGCAGCATTGAGAAGGCAATGACCACCCACTCCAGTACTCTTGCCTGGAAAATCCCATGAACGGAGGAGCCTGGTAGGCTTCAGTCCATGGGGTCGCAAAGAGTCGGACACGACTGAGCAACTTCACTTTCACTTTTCCCTTTCATGCATTGGAGAAGGAAATGGCAACCCACTCCAGTGTTCTTGCCTGGAGAATCTCAGGGACTGGGGAGCCTGGTGGGCTGCTGTCTATGGGGTCGCACAGAGTTGGATACGACTGAAGCGACTTAGCAGCAGTAGCAGCAGCCACAGCATAATTTACCAATAGTCGTCCGTAGCTGGAGAAGACTAAGATGTAAGGAGCAGAATCTAGCCTGATGAATACCAAATGCTCCTTCTTTCCAGTGTACCTTCTTCACCTCCTTGGAGAGGGAATTGATGCCTTTTAATAGTCTTAGGAAACAAAGAAACTCTTTATCAGCATGTTCAACCATCTCGTTGGGCAGAACTGTTCTCTCAATTAAGTTAAACATTTTTTCTTACCTATTTAAAACATTAATGCCTTGCTATAGTTTTGCAAGCTTGCTATATTTTAATTTCTCTAGGACAATGTAGTCAACTTATTCTTTTTATGTTTTGAATTTGATTCTCCCCTCTTATGTGTTGCATATTATGGCAAATAGTAATAGAAGTTAGCTAAATAGGCTGTGACAATTAAATTAATAATGCATTTTGTTTGCAAGTATTTAGGCCTTGTGCTTTGACTGATATATGCAAAAATGATAATTTATTACAAATAAATTCATATTCTTGCACTATAGTTTGATGAACTAATAAAGTTTGTCAGCGTGACTGTCATTAGCCACAGAAAAATAAATAATTTCAAATATATATTTTTTGACTCCAGGAAACACCTGAGGTGATTGGTTGTATAAGAGCAACTTTTGTATTCCTAAATTTGCATGAACTTATTTTAAGGTAGTATATTA
Organism: Tragelaphus eurycerus; assembly: GCA_935064755.1. Taxonomy (NCBI): domain Eukaryota; kingdom Metazoa; phylum Chordata; class Mammalia; order Artiodactyla; family Bovidae; genus Tragelaphus; species Tragelaphus eurycerus. The sequence continues at coordinate 8,436,396 of CAKXYN010000074.1, forward strand.
CTGTATTTTAGAAGTTTTGTACACTTAAATATAAACAGCTAAATACAACCGCATTCAGTTCACATTCCAAAATAATAAGCTGATTAATTTGCGAGTTCATTCTAAAGTATTCCCTATTTTAAATAAGTAATTCTCTTTATAATATAGTAAGCCAGAGTAGCTTTATGACTCTTTGAATTCACTAATAGTAATCTAGAAAATGAGCTTATCCACAATTATCACAATTGAAACAGCCATAATAAGTATGTCTTATGTGAAAGCCAGGTGCATATTACAATAGAAGGAGATAGCGTTTGTAGTTCAGCACTTGGAAATCAGCTGGGCTTTGAATGACTGTGGAGATAGGAAGAGAGGAAACAATTCACTCAGAATATCTGAGCTGATAAGTGGCGTTTGTGGTGTCTGGGACAATGTTAGAAAACGTCTGCACTCGCAGTGTCTCAGGAAGGCTCCTGTGCTCCCGAAACCAGCTTTTCCAGTAAAGGATTTTAGGCTGGACGTGGACATCAGAGGCTCTAGGAGCTAAATAATGTTCTTGTTTTTTCAAGTTACTAATGAATATCTAGACTGGAACCTCAGTATTTTTTCAATGAAGCAATTTTTGCAGGATTCTATGCATATTCTAAGTCTCAGGTTGTGCCTTATTTTCAGCCCAGCTGTGGGGTATATTGAGGCCCCCAGGGCTCACCAGTGTTTTTGTTCAGGTGAATGGGTTTCCTTCCTTTAGGTGGCTGAGCCATAAAATTTTCCCCAGCTTTTCTCCATCAGACGTTTGGAACTTGTGGTTAGGCATCTTTCTTTTAACAGTATCGTTGAGTTTATTGATAAAATCTTTTCTCCGCACTTTTATATGGACCAGATATTATCTAGTCTGAGTGTGGGATAGGCATACGGCAGCCCTGATATTGCCTCTAATTTGCTATGAGCCATTGCTACAGAGTCTTTTGGAGTCTGTCTGGTCTCCTTTATGGAGAACTTTCGTATTTATATGTTAAAATTGTATGGAAGCGTCATCATTGTTTTGTGTCTTTCAGTTTAGAGGGGCTCACCCTTTTTCTTGAAGCATGAAAATATCATCCAAAACTCAAACATTCCTGGAAAAAGTGTATGTACGTGTACATGCACAGTTTTTATTGAAACTTTGCCAGTGATAGATACTGTGGGTTGACTAGGTTACTTTTAAATGAGAGAACACCACCTTTTCTAAAAACTCTGAATTGGACGTATTTAGGTAGACTCAAAATTTTCCTATTAGAAAGGATTCCAGATGAATTCCTGTTGTTGTCCCGTTATTATCCATTTTAAATAAGTAACTTGCCTTTTGGTGAAATTGGTATTGGTTTTCTTTTCTTAAAGGATCAGCTGTTTTCCTTGCTGTTTATTCCATGTGAATTTCTGTATGGTACCTTCGGTTTTCTATCTTACCACTGAAACAGGCAGTTGATTCTCAGGGAAGCGCACTGAGCTGTTTCGTCCCATGTTGAGTGTGCGTCTTCTCATCTCTGAGCCGTGTTCTTTGTAGCGCATGTCAGTCACATGTCTGTCGCTCAGGCCTGCTCTCCAGTCACTGTTGCTGATTGGTCTCCCCTCTCAGTTCTTCTTTTAATCAGTGGTTAGTGATTTTTTTTTTTTTTTTAATGGGGCCCAATTTTGGAAAAATTAAGTGTCTATGGGCTCCTCTCTGCTTTAAAAATATTTATACAAGAAATAATTCTGTTGCCAAAATGGAGGAAAAACATTTCGGTTCATTCTATCTTGGATTGCTTGTTTTAATGAGTGGGAGGTTGTTCTATTTGAGTGACTTACTCTTGCTTCTGTGTGAGCCGAGGACACCCTTTCTTCTGCCTTCTCCCATTTCTCCTCGTCATCTGTAGACAGCGTCTAGTGTATAAATAATATCCTGTGATCATTTAATACCATTTTATTTAAGGAAGTTGGATGGAATAGACAGATAACCCTGCTAAATAATTACGCCCATGTGGGAAGATAGATAGAAGTCACATCATTTACTCAGGGTTGTTATTTTTAGAAAACTTTCTTCTGTGTTTTACTGACTTAATCTGACCATTTATAAAGGTTCATAAGGAGGTGAGTATATATTTTCCACCAAAGTTATCTCGTTAGTACTTGGGTAGTATTTCTAAATTAAATGGGCAATTTAGATATTCTGTGGTTGCCTTATGACAAATGTTTTCTTACTGAAGTGGGTATATTCTAGTTCCTACTTCATAAATTTTCTAGGTGAACATTAGCAAAAGTAAGGTGAGAATATTGGAGTTTCAGCTTGTCATTTGTGGTTGGAAGTTTCCAGCTTACTTTCTAGGGAGGGGTGTTTGGGCCAAGTTGCAGATGGCTCTCCTGACTCACCTGTGAGGGGACAGACAACCCCCTTCCTAGCTCGTAACTCCCTTGGGCCCCTCAGTTTCCATGAAGCAGTGTGAGCCCTACTCCTGCTTCAGCTGCTCAACCCAAAGCCGTGTGGAGTATCTTGATACTGGGTGTTTGTCTTATAGATTAGTTTGCTGTTCTGAGTAAATGTTCCTTCCACTCATTTCTCGTGGGGGGACTGTGAGTGGTGTCCTTCCATCAGGACAGCCGCTTACCTTCCTCCTCCTGTGTCTGCTTTTCGCCTCCAGTAACATTTTGACTGATCTTGTAGTTAGTTTTTACCGTAAGGACAAATCTCAGAATGCTTTGAGAAGTCATGTCTTTATTGTAAAGATCTTGCTGAATGTGCTGCTCCTGGACATAGATCGTATCTTCCGAGTGAGATGGTTGGGGGCAGTTTCTTTCCAGTCTCTCTTTCAGGAAAAGGTGTGCCTTTCTGAAACAACTTGTCATTTTGGCCTTAAGAACTAGCAAATCATGTGTATAATTGAGTTTTCCTCCTTATGTTTACTTCTGGAAAGCTCAGTGCCAAAATTGTAACTCATCTCCAGAAAGTAGGGTGGACTTCATGGAATGCATTTTATTTACTACTGTTATTTCTAGTTTCATCTTTGTTTCCCTTATGGGAAATTCCCATTTTATGTGAGTGGTATATTTTAACAACTTCATATAAATCAAAGCTCACATAATTCAAGGGAAGTTTTGCAACAGGGATATTTGTGAGGTAGGGTCAGTGTTTGTCTGGGAGGACGCGGTCTCCAGCCCTGTGCTCTGGGGGCATTGTGTCTAGCGGTGCATAGCCCTGTGATGAGACTTTTTAAAAACTGTCCTTGCGAATATAGTGCACTCTAAATGGTGCTTTTTACTCTTCAAGATTGTCTTTTATTGTGAGGAATGCTTGCTCCTAGAATGTGCTGAGCAGACATGGCATGTCCTCCCCCGCCAAAGAAGGGAGGGTTGCTTCCCTTTTATACCAGGGTCCTTGCTCTCCACTCTGTCAGAAGTAACTGCTGCTCATAGTGTGTCACAGCTGTGCTGATAAAATACTGTATCTGCTACTCGGGGGAAACGCTCCTGTTAGTAGGGGAGAAGGCCAAGGTGTTAGAGCATATGTGTGCTACAGAGATATGGGACTGTTTTCTACTCTTTCTAAGATTCATTCTTTAATTTTAAGCTAACATTTGATTTCTCTCTGTGTGTTTTATTCTTGAGCATTGAAATAGACATGAGTATTATATGAGTCTTGTTCTTCAGAAGATATTTTAGGTTATACAGTTATCCATAGTATGTAGAAAGAAAGGCTACACAATGATACAAAAGAAAGGTTTAGAAGAGGGAACAATTAATCCTGTCTCAGAGGTGTTCTGGGGGATGCTCATGAAGACATCTAGTTTACTTATTCATTGATTCTCCCAGTCAACACTGACTACATCTGTTGCTGTTGTGTTCCAAAGTTGAGCCGGCCTGTCGTGTTTGCAGATCATACACCCTCTGGTCTCTTGCCGCTTCCATTTGGGGTTGACGGACTGAGGCGAAGGAGGCAGGGACGACACACCTGTAAAGGGAAGGGGAGTTTATCGGGTGGGAGGCGCTGGTGAAAACACAGCAGAAGTGCTGCTCCTGAGAGTGTCTGGGCCGGCTGTTGCTTTCGGATAGGCCTTTCTGAAGGGGTGCCTTTTAAGGGAGGCCCCTAGTGAGGTGTGTGTGAGCTTGGCTGCTCCTGCTCTAGTGGGTCCCGGGGCTGGGGGAGGGGAGCGGGCAGAAAATGAGCAGGTGAGATGCCCGCTGAGCGCTGTTTAGGAGGGGAGCACAGGTGGGAGTGTTCCTTCAGGGTGGCGATGGAAGGGGCAGTGGGAGGTGGAAGGGCCAGTGGGAGAGAACCAGGAGTGCCGCGCCGCTGTCTCATCTTACTCCACACAAGGGAAGCCAGCAAGCCTTTGGCGTGAGTTCAGACCACAGGGAGGATTCTCGGGTCACGTCTCAGAGAGGCTTCCTGGACCCTTGCCCGCTTCCCCTGCTCCAGCCACTACCCTCAGTGCCAGTCTCCTCTCCCCATTCATACTTCAGAGCTTGCCTGCAAATAAGCCCTGTAGTCATTGGTTTTACAGGCAGACCTTGTTTCCCAGTGCTTCGCAAATACTGCATTTCTTACAAATTAAAGGATTGTGGCAACCCTGTGGCAAGCAAGTCTATCAGCTCCATTTTTTCCTGTAACATTTGCTTATTTCTGGTTTCTTTGTCAACATCTGGTAATTCTCACAAGATTTTAAACTTTTATTATTACTTTATTTTATGTTGACCTTGGATTAGTGATCTTTGATGCTGTTGTTATGACCTGAAGGCTTAGACTGATGGTTAGTTTTTAGCAATCAGTTTTTAGCAGTCAGATATTTTCTAGACATAATGATATTACATACTTAACAGTATAATGTAGTGTAAGCATAACTTTTATATGCACTGGGAAACTGAAGAATTCCTGTGACTCCCTTTCTTGCTTTATCGTGGTGGTCAAGAACGAAACCCGTGGTATTTCCAAGGGGGCTTGCATTTTGTTAGACACGGTCTGTTCCCAACTCTGCAACCTACTTCCTCTTTCTTCTGTGCTTTTGTTCTTCCTGCCCTCGTCACACTGCTGCCATGTTTCTTTTATCCTGATTGTCAATGTAAGTCACTATTTTATTTCAAGCTTCAGTATGAGGTGCCTGCCTTCTGTGAGTTTCTTCCTTGTTTATTCCATCTCTTAATTGTCTTTATTTTTTCATCATATTCCTATGGAACTTTGCTGAATAAAGAATATATACATACACAGTGACTCAGTGGTAAAGAGCCACCTTTGTATGTGTGTGGGTTCAATCCCTGGATCAGGAAAATCCCCTGGAGAGGAAGTAGCAACCTACTCTAGTATTCTTGCCTGGGAAATCCCATGGACAGAGGAGTCTGGTGGGCTATAGTCCATGGGGTAACAGAAGAGTTGGACAAGACTTAGTGGTTAAACAACAGCAAATCATATATGTATGTGAGAATATATATATAAACTCCATCCCCCAAAGCAGAAACCCAAAAAACTATAATGATACTGTGTATAATTATGTAATCTAGTACTAGTTCATTGAGTTACTATACCAGAAATGTATGATTTAGTAATGATAATCTTTATTAAATGAGAAATGCCTCCTTTTTCATTCCTATATACAAATAAGATAAAATTGAATTCTGTGGAGAAGGTGAACTATACCTTTTCTAGTATGAATGTTCTAATTGTTTTTTTCGTGTGTTAGTACATTGTTGTTTAATATGACAAGTTAATATTTAAGGATTTTTGTGGGCTCCCATTTAGTTTAGTAGTTCAGTCAGATCTTGGGTATAAGGATACCTGCTCTTTTAACTCTCTTTGAAGTCAGTGAGTAAGTGATCCCCACTATGATCAATCAAATATGCTAAATGTTCAGAACGTAGGTGTTTTCCCTTGGCAGGCATCTAGAATATTTTTGGCCATTCTCTTCTTTTATTTCACTTAAATTGCTTTTAGAACACTGGGGCTTATACATCTGGACTCTGACAAAAATATGCCCTAAGCTCTTATCTTTAATTCCCAGTCAGCACCAGAATTAAAGAGAACAAAGGCCTATATGTTCACTGCAGCCTTCAATTATGCTTAATTACCAACTTTCATACAGTTTCATTATACAGTACTGACTTCTTGTGAGACTTTCTTTATATTCATGATGTCTTGGTAGTTGCTTATAAAAGTCCAAGTTTAAAATTTTTTCTGAGGAATTTTCAGGAAACTTATAAGCTTTCTGAAGTAATTTTGGTAAAGTTGGATCAAAGCAATTTGGTGATCCATTTTAACAGATGAAAAACAAGAAGTTTACATTTCGTTATGCCACAGAACGCTGATGGGAGAAATCGAGGGTTTACCTGGTATTCTCCTAGATGTCTCCCCTCAGCCCGGGCCGCTCGAGGATCCCACTGTGAGCTTCAGGCCAGGGGGCGCCCCGCCAGCGCTGCGCTGCCCTCTCCCTCGTGCTCGGAGGGAACAGGCGGGCAGCCACGCTCCTCACGAGGCAGGTCGGCCTCCTGGTGATGCCAGCGGTCTGCAGAACGACTGCCTTCTGTTTCAGCAGGCCCTTCATTCCCTTCAGAACCATCGTGATGCCCACGGATACGTTCTAAGATACAAGGCTGAAGCATGTGAAATCAACATGTAGGTTAAAAACCATCAAATACTGGCAGTTTCCTATGAGGCAAACCTAATTCTATTTAGAACTGTTTCTGAAATGTGATGTTGATATCAAAATCTGCTTTTCAGGGAAGTAATAATTTCCATTGAGTTTTAATGTAATCCTGTTCTTGCCTTTTTTAGGGACAGTGAGTGACTCCCTTATGTAGTGTGTGGGTATAGAAATTGGGTCAGGATACTAGGAAACCCATCTGATCATGCGTTGTTCACTGTTCCCACTCTGTGTCCACTGAAAGCCCTGTCGGCATGTCTTCTAGGCCTGGGCCAGCTGTAGTTTCAAAGCCCAGGTTTTGTCCCATTGTGAAATTCCCGCCCTGGATCTGCATTCTATGTAATCTCTTCTCACTCCTAAGAAGACTGATGTACAATTTAGCACATTCTGCTTTGTTTCTCTTTATTCTTTAAAAAACACCAGGTTTGTACCCTGGGTCCACACAGATGATTTCTTGAGGGTTATGGTTTCCAACTGTCCTCCTTGTCTCAGGCTGTCAGAAGGTGATCTGATCTTCAGTGAATATTGATAGATTTAAGATATTAAAATTCTCATGAATTTTTCCTTTTTTAAGATGGACTTTTTCCTAACTGTTGTAACATATGATTTATAGTCACATTTTAATAAAAGTATTGCAAAATAGTGTATGTAACTGTCTGTGGTCCTGCCTGTTAATTGCGTCAACCTCAAATGCATTCTTCCTGAGTCACTGTGGATTTATTGTCTTCTCATTTGGGAGGCCCAGGACACATGTTCTCATTCCTCAGGGTTATGGTGACATGGACATGGATTTATACTTATACGAGTACCAAAAAAAGTCATACTATATATAAACACAGCATTTTTTAAACATAATAAGTACTTATTATTAGATAAAACACGTTAAAGAAATTTTTAGTTGCTGAGGTTTAAACCATATCTCTGTCTCTTTTTTCATGCTAATCTGGTGCAGAAAGGGATTATGGGAAATAGTAGATTCAGTGAAATATATAGGAAGTTTTTTTTTAAATTATACACAAATTTTTTTTGAAGCTAAATTAAAACAATAATTTCCCCTTTCATTCTCATAGTGCACTGTAATATTGAGAATTTTTATTTCTCATTTCACATTTATAATTAAATAATAATGGATATGCCATATGTTTTTGGCAACTAGGAAGTGGCAGTCTTATGGCTGGATATCTGGTCTTTAAAATTTTATGCTTTCCTTTTTCTAAAAAAATATTGTTGATATGGTAATCAGATTTTGAAGATTAGGAAAATTTCTAACAAAAGAATTAACCCAGTGCTTATTATTTATTAGTACTCATAGTAATAGCAATATATGAACATATTCAGAGTTTCAGTGAATTTTTGGTTTTTCTCTTTCTGTTAAACAGAAACCAAAAACTTTACATGGAACACTACTGTGTAAAACCAGTAAAAACCAGATGCTCTGTCTGAAGCTGCCAAGGGATCCAAAGACTCCATCAGTGGTGGGGCACCTTCTCTGTGTCTCAGAGAAGCCTTAGGCTCCTCATCAAACTAAAGAGAGTCTCTACACACTGGGCTCCTTTATTTGTACACTAAGCCATTGACGTTTGCAGCTTTCACGTTTACGGTATTGTTGATCCCTAAGTGACAAGACGCTGGTGTGCTCAGGTGCTCCGAGTCCGAGCTCTTAACTTAGCTGGAATTTGGGCCTGCCTTCAGGCCTCATTGTGCTCGGCTCGTCATAGTTGTCTCACGCCTCTGGAGAAGTCATAAAGACCAAACCAGGTTAATCAAACAGATCAACGTCTGGATCTGATGGAAATAAAGGAAAGAATGATAAAAATGTCAAGAGTGTAGTCACCCTGAGCTAGAAATACACGGTAAGACTGAATTAAAATCTGGAATGTAATGTTCTAGTTCTGATGTTCAGTGGAAAATTCACAGATGTTCATTCCCTTATTGAGTGAGTAAATTTAAAAAATGGGGCCACAAATGGACCAATGATGAGC
>CAKXYN010000074.1:8450000-8512500 GCA_935064755.1 Tragelaphus eurycerus
CAGCCTATTGTGCAAAGATGAGGCTTTATTATTATTTTTCTCCCCCAGTGGTGTGTGAGGTGAATTAGGGAAGATGTAATAAAAAGGCGAATCTTAAAATGAGAGAACTCTTGCAAGCATTGTTTTTAATCAGTCTTCTGAGTTTAACTGCAGAGCTATAAGTCAAAACCCAGTTTTTGGTCTCAGTTTTGTTTTAAGGGTTTATTAGTTTATGACAAAGTTCAGAATCTGATTGTGTAGTGAAGACGCTATCTCTGTTGGAAGAAAAACCTTATTATTTTATATCCATAGGTTCATTTTATGTCTTGTGAAACACAATGAGGGAGCTTTTCTTGCTTTCAGACTTAATTCCATTTTTCCATAGAAACGACTTGATCTTTGAACTCCCAGAAGAATGACAGAAAATTTGAAATTTGTGTTTAGATTTATAATAGTTTTGATGCTTTAAAATTAAGATAATTTTAATCTCTTACTTGAGCTGGTAGTTTACTGGTTTTTGTTGCATCTTCAAATGTATTAAAATATGGTAATGCAGTTAACATCAAATCATAATGAAAATTTGTTAGTTAAAGGCTATTTCAGTCTATAAAACTTTGATTACTAGGAATTTAGCTGTGATTTTATGAGTTTTCCCATATGATTGCCCACAAATTTTTATGTTGACTAAAATTATAAATTGTTTAAACTGTTCAAACAAATTACTTAGCAATTAAACCTTCAGCAAAATTGTAATTCATTTAAAATTTAGCACAGAGGTTTGAATCTCTTTCTGAGAATAACTGAACGTAATAGTGAAATATGCAAATTCAGTGTTTTGCATGAACTGTTTCCCACAGGACAAACACATTCCCAGCACTGGGGAAATGAAAGCTTTTCTGCTAATGGGAAATGATTTTGTAGTAAGTGATCACATGTGAGAATTCCTGGTTTTGAATTTTATCTAAATTTCATTTTTTGAAGCATAAATTTTTAAAATTTGGGTTTCATTCCTCATATGTAGCACTTCAAATTCTAATATTTAAACTCACATGCAACTGAAGTCAGGTACCATTGATTTATCTTAGGTGTTACTTGTTATGCTGAGAATTGTGTTACCTGAGAACATTAAAAAGAGTAAGTTGGATGTTGGTACCAAAAATAACTTTTAAAAAGTGTTTATTCCTGTTTGTCTCACTAGATAGAGACAGTGATAATGTGGTCATGTAATGTATGCTTCAGCTCCAGGTCGAAATGTGTATTGTTTGGATTAATGTGAAGTGGTCATCTGTTAAATAAGGATTTCGCGTGTGGACGTGCCTCAGCACCCTGATGCAGCAGTAGCACGGGGATAAATTTCAAACCTGATTTACATATTCAAATTAGTTTTATGTAGATTGTCACTTTGAGGTTCTATTTCAACAGTGTTGCCATTCTTGACAAAAATCTTTATTTTTAATCTCTTTTCTTGATTGTTCGCCAAAGCCTACCAATACCATTACTCTATTATTACACTTTCTCATTTCATTGAGTCCTCATCTTTTTCAGTGACTTTAGTTACAATGCAAGATTGCTGTCATTAAGGATAGTCAGAGGAGTGTCCTTCGGTACACACAAACAAATATAAGTATACATGGTCTTTCTCTACATTTTTAAGTCAAATGAAAATATTCATGTGATATCACCTGAGCACAGAGCACATTCAGTCAAAAGATAAAATTAAACTGTGTGAGTTCAGAATTGGGTCTGTGCTTGGTCTCAGTGCTACACACCGTTTTTCTATTGTAGTTTTGGTCTTCTTGTGCTTACTTTGTATACTTTAGGACTTCTGAGTCTGCTGATTAGATTGTATTTCATTCCTGTTTCAATTCAGCTGTGGTTTTCTTTGTTCTCATAATACTTTTTTATTCTCACGTTTTTTCCAATAAGCAAAACTTCAGTCACATTGCTCCCCCACCTCCTAACTTTTCTAGTGGTTAAGATCATTTGTCTTTTCTAGTGGTTAAGATCATTTATCTTTTCTGCTTTTTCTGGTAGTGTTGTTTAATGAAAGCAAACTTCTTACCACTTGCCTCCTAAAATTCATGTTTTTCTTACCATTTTATGGCCCAATTAATTATTTACATTTTAAAGGAAATTGAACAGTTAAACAAAACCAGTGCTATATATATATATATATGTTCACATACACACACACATATACTCATATGTGCATATATATGTTATTGTGATAGAAAGAACCCTACAGCCAATCTTTATTGTTTCCTGTTTGGAGCATACATCAACTCAGACCATTTTATATACTGAAATTTTTGACCAGCACCTTAGTTTGTTGCCCACATGAAATGGAAGCCCAGTGTCACAGTAAATGTTTCTCTGTTGAATATGTTTTTTTTTGCTAGATAATTTGATCTCCTTCATCCTTGTCTTACTCTATTACTGATGATAAAACTTTTGTATAATATTTCAGTTTTTGATTTCAGAAACTAAATAATTATTACCATTATTTGTAACTCAGACATAGCTTGTTAATATTCAAATTCATCATGCCAATGTATATATGTAATTCTACTGATGTTTCAAAAAGTCATCCTAAAAATTTTAAGTGTTTTTCCATTCTTAGACATTTTGTTAGGTCTTGTTTTTCTTTGTTCTGTTAGGAAAATAGCTTAGAAGATAAGTAGTTCATACTTTTGTTGAGGTTCTGAGATAATTCCTGTTTGGGACACTTTGAAATAATAATGGTAATAGTGTTATATGAATCTTGTCTTGATCATCAATGATTAACTTTTTTAAAGTTAATAATTGTGTTAACTTGAGTATGCTGAATGATCGTTTAGCTGAAAACTGTAAAATATTTAGTTTGTCATAATATTCTTTGGTCAATATATATGAGATTAATTTTATAAATTTCACTTTGTTACCCATGTGCTTACAAAAGCTTTACAAATGTGGGCCATGGAAATGATAGTTGAATTGTATCAGTAATACCCTGAGTCAAGAGAGTGTTCTGTCAAATCATTTGCTAGCGTTTTAAATTGTTATTTTATATTTTCAAAGTGTCTTCAATTATAGCTTGAAAATGAAAGGCAGTTGAATATAAGTACACACGTCTTCAACCTGTAACTAAGATGCGATTTATTATTTCCACCAAAATTTCCTAACAGAGAGCAGATACACGTGAGTGTCTCTGAGTTGGTTTGCTTTGGATGCCAGTGATAGCAGTGCAGGAGAGAGAAAGCAAGTGTTAGTTTATGGGCTTCACGTGGAAGAGCGTTCTGCCGTAGCAGCAGTGAACACCCTTAACCTCCCCAGTCACCTCTTAAATTAACGCTACTCCTTGTGGAAATGACAGAATGAGAGTGTGAATTACTTTGTATGAACAATAAACATTCCCAAAGTCTTCGGAGTACACAGGCCCTTCAGAATGGTATATGCACATGACCTTGCTGGAAGAAAATGCTCTTCCTTAGAAATACAGCCATTTCCTTTTCCCTTCTCATCTCACGTCAGAATCTCTTCAAAAATCAAAACATTTTATTTTGAAGAGAACTTCTTAATTAAATGACTCATGCTCCCTAAAACATGGAATCAGTATGTATAAGGACAAAAATAAAATTGCAGGTCATAGCTCTCTAAGACGCTACTGTTAACCCCACTCCCATGCCTCTCACTGAGTAGTGACTTTTCTCACTCCTCCTGGGGGTATAAACATGGATAGAAGTTTGTATAAATGAGAATCTTAATGATCATAATATCTCACTTGTTCCTATGTCTCATTCATACATTGTGGATATTATTGTATGTGATTTTATAAATACAGACTTGAATTATAGTTTAGTAACTTTATAATCTGTTGTTTATATGTATCAAGATATTACTATTTAATGGGCATTTATTATGTTTCTAAATTTTTACTCTGATAACAGTGTTGTGTGTAAATCTTTTCTCAGGTTAGTAAATTATTTTTCTTGTGTAAACTCTGGAACTGCTCAAGGTATCCATATTTTGTTATATTTGATCTGTCTTGCACCTCTTCCTCCCAAAGGGCATGGTTATTATTTTACTGTGTGTATTTTAAGGGTGGAAAATAACGATATTTTTATTTTACATATTTTATATAACCAAATACAAAATGTGAGATTTTAAAGTAAATTTTTATTTTCTTTGCATTAGATCAGTTTTAAAATTCCTCTTGTACTCATTTCATAATCCCTTTCATTAATAATGCTCTGATAGGAGATATTGACAAATATTCTAGGTGTTTGAAATATCAAGTAGTGATTATCCAGTGAAAGAAAATAATAATGCTTAATATTTTCAAATTTAGATTTCATATTTTCATGTCTACTGGTTTTAAAGTGAACACGTTTTATCAAACTCTTGGTGTTCCAGGAAAGCGTTAATAATTATGTTTGTAATTGTCAGAAGTTGAGGATAAATGTGGCAGTCTACATTCTAACACAATGAGCTGTCAGCCAACCGTGGGTGGAAGTTTTTCCCTTGTCCAGTGTGTAAGAATTCTGAGGTACCGTAAGATATCATACCATATAGAATGCAGTAATGACAGATGAGGAATGGAGGTGATAATGCTTTTTTGTCATTGTTGTTAAATAGAGACCTTTTCTGGCTCTTAGAGGGTGATGGCTAGTGAGGTTGGGGCCCAGCTTTACAAGTCTATAATTCTTAGACAATTCTGTTACGTGTAAACATCAAATGAGCCACAGGCACTCAGCCTTCCAAGTCCCATCTTGAAATGCTTTATCCCAGTCTTTAGCCATCAGACTGATGGAGGCTCCCTAGGGCCCCTGCAGTGTGGGGGTTGGCCATCCTGGCACTGAGGTTGTCCTGGGTCTGCTCTTCCTGACGGCTTTGCCCTTGTTGGGAAGGCTCCCCTTCACCCAGTTTTGTGGTTTGTGACCGTGCTGCCGCCAGGCCGCTCCCAGGAGGGAGACTTGAACTCCCTGTCAGAGAAGACTTGCTGGAACTTCTTGAGTGTGGCTTTGGGGTTTCTCTGTATTTGGAACCAAGTCTGGTGGAGTTCATTTTGTACCAATAAGGAAGTGTTCACCTTTTGAGAGAAGCTATTTCCCTTATACATATTTACAATTCTTGAATTGATTTTCTGAAATGTTTTATATGGTTTCTCTTACATCTTACTTCATATTGTTTTCTGAAATTTTAAAAGGGCAGATTTTTAAGAAATGGGTCAGTCTTACCAGAAAATGTATAAGCTGTTTCTGGTTCCCTGTACAAAAGAAAGTTTGGTGTTTCTACTTGCGTTGTATTTATCTAAGAACCAGGGAAGCTGTGTTGTGTTACCCTGGATCCGGGTGTTAGCAGTGAATGGCAGAGATAATGTGGTTTTTATCAATATTAATACTTACTGGGGCACTGTTTCAAAAAGGTCAGGAATGACGGAGCGAAAAATTTTCGCGAGAATGCTTTATAACGTGTCTTGAAAACATGAAGCAATTTAACCCATTTGATTGTCCTTGGCTGCCGAGGAGAGGCCGCGCCTGGAGGGCTGGGGACCTTGCCAAGAATACAGAGTGGTAGGGCCTCCCCGGGCCAGACCGGCGAGGGCTCCTCAGGGCTGCCCTGACCCCCAGCTGGAAGGGGCTGCGGGCTGCCTGAGCCCGAGTCACACACGCTGCATTGTCTCCTTTCTTTCTCTCCCGTGGAGGGTACGCCTTTGCACCCTTGAGTTACTTGTAAGTCATCATGCATTTGTGGACTGGTCTCCTGCTTTTCACAGAGGAACTGTTGTTTTAATAATTACACACTCAACTTTTATTGAATTGCCATCATCAGTGATTTTTTTGGAGGGGGGAGGGCCTCTTAATGTTGTGGGGTTAGACAGTTTTCTGAAAATGACCATCCAGTCATAGTTTCTCTCTGCACACCACGTGACGAACGCACAGCATTACCGGGAAGGCTCCTATTAATTACTGTAATTAACACGTGACTTGAGGAGTCTTAGATTAATCATCACGTGACTCTTGGTTATTTGTACCCTTGTGGGAATTTTTCGCCACCAAATGCAAATACCGGGCTGAAAATATTGCTTTGTTTGTCTGTGGAGAGAATATTCATCGCAGTGGTACTGTACATCCAGGAAAACAGAAAGTAATTAAAATGTTGATTACTCTAGTAAATCTCCAAAATGTCCTATTATTTGTGTTTCGTATGTGCTCACATTTCTGAGAAGTTAGCTTTTGCACAACAACCTACCATGATTATCTGATCTCCTCCGGAAGGTTAGCTGAGTTGTTTCCTATATTACTTAGGAAAAAATTTCTTTTCACAATTGAAAATGTCAGCATCAATTTAAAGTAACACTAAGCATGTGCTTGCTTTCTGAATATTATCCTCCAGCCACCCTGCTGAGGATCTGGCTGTGACAGTTTGATTAGATCATCAATCCTCACTGTTAACAGCACTTTTCCTGAACACCTGGGCTGCCGGGTCACATCTGAATCTAGCTACCGTTGTTTCCATGACCCAACGTGCGTTCACCATAGCAATTTACATTATGTGTGCAAATTAAAAGTTACCTTATAACAACAGTTTACTTTAAAAAATGACCTCGTTTTCCTCCACGTTAAAGTTATGTTACAGGAGTTGCGTCTTTTGTATGATGAAAGACTCTTGGAGACATAGTCACCCGCCATGATGGAGGTGTGTTTCTTTTTTCTTTTTACTTAGGCTCTTTGGATCAGAATCTCTAAAAATGAAAATAATCTCGTCCTTCATATTCTTGTGCTATTTGGAAATCTGCTTTGATTGCATTTTAAAATTTTGATTACATTTTACTAGATTTACACCTAAGTAAGTAATTGAATTTGTCATCTGTTGCTGAAAATTTTTCTGCTTTCTGCTCCTAAATTCTCCACTTGAACTGTCACAATGGTCTGATTTATTCTTTCCTATTTATAGTCATAGCAATAGAGATAAATACCTACTTACATTTTCAATGCAAATTGTTTAGTAGCACACTGCAACATAAACACACTGTTAAATCTAGCATTATCAGATTTTTTTGGTACCATAATAGTCTTTTGTTTTTCTCACAACTTTTCATTTATATAATGAGGGGAGGAAAATATAAAAAATATCATCATTAAAATTTATAACTTTGGTGTAGAGGCCTGACTTCTATTACTCAAGCAAAGTTTTACTGTGCAGGTTTAAACAGTATTAAATGTTTTTACTTGATATTGGTAGAGACAAAGAAGAGTCAAATATAAATTGTAGCTTCTGTTTTAGCTGGAACTTATTATTGTTTTTTAGTTTTTAGTTGTTTATTATTTTAAGATAAATATGAACTTTGTATAAGCATGTCAGAGCAGTGTGTTGTTTTGATGAGAAAATCATATCATCTCTCCTTGATTTCTCAACTTATTCTTTCCTTCTTTCATGTTTAGTGTGTTATTAAAAAGGACTTTTCCTGTTTTTGATACATTACTCTTGTTTTCCCAAAGATGTAAATCTTTTGGAGTCATTAAAATGTTTCATCCTTATTTTTAATGACCTATTACTTCATAGGACATAGGTAACTATTATTAAATAATACTAAATATTCAAAAGTAAGATTGTGCTTTGTCGAGCTCGAAGCCACCATGTGTGTGGCTAGGTTTTCTGCAGAGTGAGCCGTAGTCTGCTAGAGCCAGGACACACACGTCCCAGCTAAGCTGCCTCTCTTCCTTGGACCTCATATTTTCATTAGCATGGCTAATGTTCATAGCAAGATCTTTGTCATCTCTCAGAAAGTCTGTAACCATTGTGAACTCCCAGGCATTTGACAGTGGCACAATATGATATGTTGAAAGTTCATTTGCTTCCTAAGCGGTTGACCTAGTTTTAATGCAGTCTTTTCTCTATCCAGCTGTGTGACCTTGTGTACATTACTTTAAATCTCTGTCTCTGTCTATGCATATGTGGGATTCTAGAAAGAAAGTGAGAGCCAGGTTAACAGCACTTGAGTTCCGGTTATGTCCATAAATAGCTCTATTTCCTTGGGCAAATCTCTTTGATTCTCTGAGTCTTAGTTTCATTATCTGTAAAGCTGATGTGATAAGATGTAGACTGTTGTGAGGATCAAATGAGATAATAAGTGAAAAGCACTGTAAGGGAAATAAAATAAAAACATGTCATAATAAATAAAACTCTAGCATAGAATTAGTAAAATCTAGTACCTGAGTTTTAATCCTAAAACAGCCATCTTATGAACTGATGTAACCTTAACCATGTCATTTAATTTCTGATACTCAGGATATTGAACTAAAAATATGGGGAAGGACTCCTTCAAAATTTCAAAAGGAGTAGATTAGATGAGGTTCAGTATGTAAGTGGCATCGCTGATGTTGATGCAGAGTAGGTGCTTCATATGTGCGCATCACCTTTACTTGGTGTGTTTGTTCATATAACAAGATTTACTGATGCCTGATCTGGTTTTAAGTTCTCGGAGTGGAGTGCTGAGCAAGGTAAAGATGCTCTTCTTTAGGTGGAAAAGTCAGAAAGTGTGCAAGTCAGTAAATCATTTTAGAAAACAGTGAGTGCTATGGCCAGAGTGACTTGGGGTGAGAGGTCCGGGAGTGACAGGCAAGCAGTGGGTAGGATTATTAGACTGTTCAGGCGAGGCCATCCCCAAAAAACATTTTGTAAAACTATCTTTGAGAAAATTGTAGACTCAAATGCCGCTGTACGCAGATAATGGAACTAAGACTCTTTGTTATTTCTGAGGCTTTGTGAGTAGGAACTTGAATGATGAGCAGGAACGTGTCAAAGCGTGTTCTAGGCAGGGGGACGAGGGAGTGCACACTCTGAGGTGGGAACCCAGGGGAACCTTGGGTTTGCTGAGCAGGCTCCCTTTGGTTGTGCCCTGTGTCCCCGGAGGCGCGTGTGCTGAGCACGGCCAGGCAGGGGTCTGATCACGTGGGCCTCTCTGGAAGGTGCGGGGGAGGCTGGGTGCACTTTGTGCCATGGGTGTGCGTGAAAAGACTTGAAAGAGCAGGTAGCACTCTGGATAGTCACTCTGGTTGCGTCACAGGGCATTGCTCCAGGTCTCCCGGGATAATTTTTCAAAGATCTCGACACTGTCCGCTTCCCCTACACCCCTGCTGAATCTTAAATTGGACTTTAGCGTTGTTTTCATCCTAAGTATAGATAGTTGTGCAGAATGTAATTTCTAGTGTATGGTAAAAGTTGACATTGTAAAATATTATTTATGCCGCTTAAAAATACATCCCACAGACTGTTAGTACCATGGTGATCTGACGCACACTGTCATCCATTTAAAAGATGCATGACGAAGCTCTTCCCCAACTGTCAGAAAATTTACGTTTGTTCTTCTTCTTGAACTCATAGATCTTTCCTATTTCCCCCAGAGATTTTTTTTATGGTTTTTATGTGTGGAAATATTTTAATGATCATCCCATCAGGTGTGTGTGTGTGTGTGTGTGTGTGTGTGTGTGTGTGTAGGGCTTCCCAGGTGGCTCAGTGGTAAAAAATCTGCCCGCCATTGCAGGAGATGCAGGTTCGATTCCTGGGTCTGGAAGATCCCCTGGAGAAGGAAATGGCAACCCACTCCAGTATTGCTTCGGAAATCTTATGGACAGAAGAGCCTGGCGAGTTACAGTCCATGGAGTGACAAAGAGTCAGACACGACTTAGCAACTAAAAATAGCAACCTATGCATGTCTATATACACACAGTGAAATAAGGTTATTTTTTAGGATGTCTGGCCATAAAGCTCTAAATGTTCATTGGATTATTATTTTAGTTTGTATTACTGATACCCAGTTGATTGAAACAACAAAATTGATACAAAATTAATAAATTATTAAACATATAAAGTATAATGTCGTTGGAATTGCATCTCTTATTGAGATGAAGAGGGTTTTAAAATTTTCAATTCATGTTCCCGTGGATGAATGTTATTACTTCAACAGAATGAAACACAGTCTGGTGGGAATTAATAGAAAACATAAATGATATTGAGATACCCTAACTGTGGCTCTAGAAAGAAGTTCTAGTGATTATTAGGTACATTGTTTATACATTATATATGTTTCTCTATTGTTTATATCATGCCATTGTGTAGGATCAATTATTCTGTTTTAAAAAGTTAATCTAATTCTAATGAGTGCATGGTTGGAATGGATAAGTTTGTAGAAAGGTTTCCGATGAATGAATAGATGTATGCATTTAGCTAAAAGTTACAGAATATTCTTTATGTAAAAATTAATGGTAAAGTTCCTCCTACTAGTTTGAATAAATGCTTAACAGAATGTATTTGTTGAATTATCTCTGAGAAATGTCTCCTGTACTGATATAATATTGGTCTTCTGGAAGTAAATGTAGAGTCTTCTATTTATTTCTTCCTTCTTGAAATCACAAAAAGTAAATACCTGGGCCAGACTGAGATGTATGGACGAGAGTGCTCTTTCTCCTGCCTTGTCATAAGGAATTTTTTCTGTGGGAAATTATTTCCCAGGATTTAAAAATGAAGCAAAAACGGAGGCAGCTCCATTCTAGAGAAGCCAAGGGTCTTTGCTGTGGTTTTTTTTAGTGGTGAGCTAGAGTTCCACTTGCATCAGTGTTTCTTACCTGTGCTCTTTTTGTTTTCTCTCCTTTACAAGTGATGTCAGTCATCAATAATAATTCAGGATGATGAGGCACAATCTCTGAGCAGAAACTAGAGATGCCTCCTACCATCCCGTCAACATGTGCCTGCAGTTAGAACATTTGATGTAGGCCAAGTGTCCTGTGTCCCTTTTCATAGAAATATGTACATACGAGGGAAGTCTGTAAGTTCCGCTCGGTTGATGGTGCCTTGGTTACAAAAAGGGCTTCTTTACTTCCCTGGTGACTCTTTACCCCTTGTGAGCACAGTGCAGGAAGGGTGAGGAGGGTGCCTTTCGGTGAGAGAAAGGCGGTTGTGGGAGGATGTGGTTGGCGATCCCTGGCCTGTGGTTCTGCCTCAGGAACTTTCCTCTGCAAATCAGAAAAAAGAAGGAGAGGAGGAGAATAAAGGGAGCTCCCTTCACACCATCTGGACTCACATCCTCTTCCACGTGCCCTCCGAGCCTGAAGCGGTGACTTGTCACAGCACAGAGCATAGACTGGTGAGGGGAGGACATTGAGGGGAGTTAGTTCAGGTGAGAGACAGTGTGGTTTGGACAACAGGGTAGGATCGTCACATTTGGGGTACATTTTGAGAGTGGAACCAATAGCTTTGCAGAAGGATTGATACGAGATGAAAAAGAAGAATGAAAATTGGAGTGGGTTGCTTCAATGATGATGCTCTTGACTGAGATGCAGAAGACTGGAAGGACCACTTACTGAGAATTTGGTAATCAAGAGTTAGGAGTGGGGTACTGTCAAATGTTTAAGTGGAGATGGTGGCTGGCAAGATGTGTTTGTAGCTGTAGAAGAGAAGGCAGATGCCAGGTCTGGAAGGACCCTGTTAGGAGGGAGAGGCCTGTGCCTGTTGTCTAAAGCAGACCCTGGGTGTGATTCCCCAGTGCACACGTGCCATGGAGGAGAGAGGGAAGGGGACCGAGCCTTTGATGATCCACTTGAGGTCAGGAGGCTGGGGGGAGCTGCAGTGGATTCAGGGAGCAGCGTGTAGGGGAAAGATGGACTGTGGACATCTTAACACTAGGCAGCATAAATACTTCAAGGAGGGACTTGACTTTGGAGAAATTATTATTTGTAACATCAAGACATAGAACTAGGCCTTCAAATTCTTACTGCTCTCAACTGGAGTCTGTTGAACTGGATGGTTTTTGAGATTCCATCATTTCCCCAAGTCCTCCTGCTGCTGCTGCTAAGTCGCTTCAGTCGTGTCCGACTCTGTGCGACCCCATAGATGGCAGCTCACCAGGCTCCCCGTCCTGGGATTCTCCAGGCAAGAACACTGGAGTGGGTTGCCATTTCCTTCTCCAACGTGTGAAAGTGAAAAGTGAAAGTGAAGTCGCTCAGTCGAGTCCGACTCTTAGCGACCCCATGGACGGCAGCCCACCAGTCTCCTCCATCCATGGGATTTTCCAGGCAAGAGTACTGGAGTGGGGTGCCACTGCCTTCTCCATCCCCAAGTCCTAGGGCTCTATAACGTCAGACCTACCTCTGAAGACACGCCCGGGAAGCAGGGCTTTTCTGGTCATGCTGGTGACATGAGAGATCAGAAGTTCTCCTCCTCGTGTGACTGGCCTCGGTATAATGTCCTCACTGTCCACAGGTCATTCTGGAGAACGGGCTAAGGATCCCATCTCCATTCCCGTGGGTGACTCCTGAGTCGCCTTCACCGTCACACTGCATATCACTGTTGTGTTCGGTCCACAGAAGTGACCTTGCAGGGATCCTGCTTGGTTGCAGAACCGCTTCCCTTGGGCGGTCTCTTTGGGGAGTCTTTTTTCCTAAAAAATATGTTTTTATGTGTTTATGGTTCTGAGGTAGATTAAAATATGAAGAGGCTTCTATTCCATGATTTATTCTATTTTTGTATTAATATTTTTAAAAGATTTAATTTCATGGTTGGTATTTTGCACATCATAAACTTTTATAGTTATTCATTTATGAATATGAGAGTTCTGGCATATAGTTTTGTATTTTTTAAGACCTTTGGAGATGTTGATGAAACTGTCATAGTTATTCTCTCGTCTTATATTTTACTTATCAAAGATTTATATTTTTTTTCTGAGTAGTCTCATCAGCTGATATATTGAATTGTCTTCTTAGAATGCATCAGGATTATGCTGTGAAATCCATGTGTGTTTTAAAGCAGAGTATCATTATATAGTTATATCCCACTCTTAGCTTAAACTGTTAGCAGCTTGAGAAAAAAGCAAATAGTGTGATTTAGGTCAAATATCCATGTTTGTCTTCATCTCATCCAGTGTATCAGGCAAGTGTGGTTCATAGTTTTATGTTTTTATGAGTCACTTTAATTTTAATTTTTCACACTGCGAATGACCTGGGGAAGGAGATGGCCTCCCATCCTCAGCCTGGCCGAGGAGGGCTCGCTGTCTCTGGAATCCAGGTTCTTCTAGATCTGGTCGTCCCGCTGCTTCCGTGCTGCGGCCGGGAGTGAGGAGGCTGTCACTATGGGGCTTGGCTGCTCCAGTCTTATCTGGAGGTGGAAGCCCATGGTTTTTAGAAAACTTCCTACAAGTTTTGTTAATGATTTGTTACTAAATCTTTAAGATAGTATTGAAAGAATTCTTAATAAAGGGAATGATGCAATAGAGTGATGCGAGAAGGAGTTTTTTGCGTTGTCTGCCTGGTCTCCAGCCTTCCCTTTTTACAAGAATGTGTTGTTTCTAGTCATTTTACTGGAAACGTGTAAGTAACATTAAGAAACATTCATACAGGTAACATTAAGAGTAACATTAAGAAAAAATCATATAGCAAATATTTTTCTTTATTTTAAATGGCTGTTATTCATTTTAAAAGATCCTAAATTTTGCTTATTTGAACTCTTTTTAAAACTCGATCAATTTAAATGTAAGGTTCCCAGCTTCCGAGAGCTGGCGATGGATAGGGAGGCCTGGCGTGCTGCAGTTCGTGGGGTCGCAAAGAGTCGGACACGACTGAGCGACTGATCTGATCTGATCCCAGTGAAGGAGAAAGTCATTCGGTTTGTTGAAGAAGAATCAGTGAGATTTTTGTCCTCGATCAGTTACCAGTGTCCTGAGTGTCATTCTGGATAATTACAAACACAGAAACGAATAAGCAAAAAAATATGTTTTACTACCAAGCTGGATTTTTAGGGAATACGTTTTTAAAAATAGGATTTAAAAAATACCTTTTAAAAATGATGTGATCTGATTGCACAAATAATTCTTACTTACGTAATTTAACGAAACTTTTAATTTTATGTTTGCATCTCTGTTGAAGAGACTGAGATCACCCATCAGTGGTTTATTCTATAGCACTTTTCATGTTCCCTTCACTTAGATATGGTCTGGTCCTCTCACAGCGTCCTTGATATCACACATTTGCAAATTATCTACATTTACTGTGTTTAACAATTTTTCTAACTTTGTATTGTGAAAGAATTTTGAACACACAGATGCGTTAGTGAGAAGCACTGTGATGGCTGTGCCCTGACCACTCAGCCCAGCGTCTGCAGGCCTGTGTCTTATCTGCTTTCCTCCCCATCTTCTCGCTCATATCCCCTCCCCATGGGCAGGAAAAAGCCAATTTTATTTCATTTGAGGGGGTTTGTCCTTCTCTTGTTGTAAATATAAGCAAATATGGAATATATTGTATTTTGAGGTTCAAAACCTTAACTAAGATTTTCTTTCTCAAATTACTAATCAGTTAATAACATTCATTTTCCATGATTATTAATGCCCTTTATAGAAGAGATTACAGGTATCTCTTGACTTTCTACTTTTGCATTCCAGTCCCCTATGATGAAAATGACGGTGTTAATTCTAGATGGTCTTGTAGGTCTTCAGAGAACCATTTAACTTCATCTTCTTCGATATTAATGGTTGGGGCATAGACTTGGATTACTGTGATAATTGAATGGTTTGCCTTAGAAACGAACAGAGATCCATCATTTTTGAGATTGCACCTGAGTACTGCATTTTGGACTCTTCTGTTGACTATGAGGGCTCCTCCATTTCTTCTAAGGGATTCTTGCCCACAGTAGTAGATATAATGGTCATCTCAACTAAATTCACCCATTCCTGTCCTTTTTAGTTCACTGATTCCTAACATGTTGATGTTCACTCTTGTCATTTCCTGTTTGACTGCTTCTAACTTGTCTTGATTCATGGACCTAACATTCCAGATTCCTTTGCAGTATTGTCTTCACCGCATCGGGCTCTCCTCCGCCACCAGTCACATCCACAGCCAGGCATCATTTCTGCTTTGGCTCTGTCCCTTCATTCTTTCTGGAGTTGTTTCTCCACTCTTCTCCAGGAGCAGGTTGGACACCTGCCGACCTGGGGTGTTCATCTTTCGGTGTCCTATCTTTCTGCCTTTTTGTGCTGTTTGTGGAGTTCTCAAGGCAAGATTAATAAGTAAGTTGGTTAAGTTGAAACAGTTAGGTATTGGAATGGCGAGTTGGACAAAGTCAGATCAGGTCGAAAGCCTGTTTGTGTCATCTTCTCTGGCTGCCGGTGGGGTCCTGACACTAGCCCTCTCTCACTGCCCGCCACGTCCATAAACCGTGTCCTGTCACCCGTTTCCTGCTCTCCCTGTAAATTCAGGAAATGACTCTAGTATTTCAGGTTTTTCTTACTTTACTGTGTTCTAGGTTATTATTGCCACAACATGAGTCTTGCTTCCTTACTACACAAGGGTGTGCCATGCCCCCTAGTAACACTGAGTGCTTTATATGTTGTTCCCATGCCTCACACTATGTGCCCAAGTGCCAATTCTGTTTGCTTCTCCACACAAACCCTTTGGATTTTTTATGCTTACCGTTATGCATATTCTTGACCGAAAGATGTAGAATGTACTGGAAGCTATTTTATGAAAGGTCATTCTTAGATTTGTTGCTGTTCTGCTGCCCTGTGACTTGATCCATCCAATTAGAGACACTCCTTTGCTTCCCTGTAATCATCCTACTGATACACGAATGGTTTCTGTGGCTGCTGCTGAGTCTGAGCAGCTGTGGGGGCCAGCCTCTGACGAAGCCTCCCGTCAGGCTCACTTGGTGGAAGCAGTGAGTGCAGCTTTCCCCACATCTCACATTTTCATTCTCAGTTCTTTTCTATTGAAAACTTTCTTCTTATTTCCTGATGCTTAGGTTTATTTTTGCCTTTTCTTACTAATTTTAGTGTACCTAATCACAAATAACACATTTAAGAAATTACTTTTCTGTTAATTCAAAGTCTGTCTTTTTTGCAAAAAGTGATAATATTTTCCTAATTCTACTAAACAAAAATACAGTATGCATGAAGACAGCCATCTAAGTGCTTTCTCTAGGTAGTACACTTAGAATAAAATGAATGTTATAGTATTTTTATAATGTTTGCAGAGCTCAATATGGAAATTATTTCTCCTAATGTGACAGGTGTATGATAGTATTTTTAGATATAAAAATGTAGTAACTCATTGTTCTCTTTTCCATAAAATGGAAATAGCATATAGGTAATTTTTTTTTCTTTCTGAATTTTATTTCTACAAACAAATGAGTTTGAAATTCTTTCTAAATGGTTATAATTCTTAATCTTGTTACCAATCTTCCATTTGTTACTATGCCTCACTTTGTTGGATTTTTGTTCGGTGGCTTTGATTTATTTAATTCCTGAACTTGATGGTGTACAAGATGAAAAACACTTTATTTGTATATTTAACTCAATAGTGATGTGATCAGATATAGCATTTGTCAGTTAAATTTATATCCATAAAACTCAGTAAGCAGAATATTATTCTAATAAGTACATAATCTAATTGCTGAAAGTATTCTGCATTTTAACATGCAAATATATTAATGCTTTTGACTTCTGGTCAATATTTGTATCAATAAAGACACAAGCCTTTTCTAAAACTGTGGATACAATTTATGTACCTAGACACTAAGTAAGGAATGGCTTTCTTTAGACCTTTATCTTGTTACATTCCTTTTCCTTTTCACTGTCAAATTTACTAAAGACTTCATTGATTCTCTTAGACACTTGTGTGCTAAAATCCATCTCTGAATAAAATCTCATTGCTGTTTTATGTTAATTATTTTTAGGGTTGATTTTTCATTGATCTGAAAGCTTAGTGTGCTCAGACATTCTAGCAAGCACCTGTACTCAGTCTGCAGAGTTCGCATGCCAGCCAATACAGCACTGGTACACTTGGTAGAAAGCGCTGTTGCAGGGAAACCCCCACGTGTCACCCCCGCCTCCTTCAACAATCCGGATTTCAGATTCTTTGTGAGCAAGAGTTGCAGGACTTTGCACCTTTTCTGTAGTCTTCGTGTTTTTCATACTGTGTCTGAATGATGACTTGATACAAAACATACTAAATGTTTCTGTATTACTCTTGTTCCTCTTATTTCGATGAAGTTAATGTTCTTAATTCATTTTATCAATATGTCCAACGCTTCCTCTAACTTGGTTCTTGGGTTGGCAGCTGTTCCTGAAAATGACATCATTGATCTTTAATGTGCAAAAACACTTGTAATAATATGAGTATAAAGGAGTGACTTTGGTTGTACTGTTTTTGTCAAATACAAATTGCAAATTAAATAGTACACTTTTATACCTCACGTTATGACCAACCTAGATAACATATTCAAAAGCAGAGACATTACTTTGCCAACAAAGGTCCGTCTAGTCAAGGCTGTTTTTCCAGTGGTCATGTATGGATGTGAGAGCTGGACTGTGAAGAAAGCTGAGCGTCAAAGAATTGATGCTTTTGAACTGTGGTGTTGGAGAAGATTCTTGAGAGTCCCTTGGAGTGCAGGGACATCCAACCAGTCCGTTCTAAAGGAGATCAGTCCTGGGATTTCTTTGGAAGGACTGATGCTAAAGCCGAAACTCTAGTACTTTGGCCACCTCATGCTGAAGAGTTGACTCATTGGAAAAGACTCTGATGCTGGGAGGGATTGGGGGCAGGAGAAGAAGGGAATGACAGAGGATGAGGTGGCTGGATGGCATCACGGACTCGATGGACGTGAATTTGAGTGAACTCTGGGAGTTGGTGATGGACAGGGAGGCCTGGTGTGCTGCTTTTCATGGGGTTGCAAAGAGTTGGACACGACTGAGTGACTGAACTGAACTGAACTGATGGCATTTATTTATACATTTGTATTAAAATCATATTAAGACATTCATTTAATAATATTCATGTTTGAATATTAAATATATATTTTAGAAAGATTATATACATACATACATACATTGATTAAGACCTGTGTGCTCAACATACCGTGGTAGTGGATTGGGGTATATGAAGGTAATGTTGAAAGTAGGAAATACTCCCAAGAAGCTGCAGTGTTGGGCAGGAAGTATTTTTAAGGGTGATCATGAAGTATATTTAACAGTATATTTGTACAGACCATTTAAAAGCCAAGGATAGATTCTAAAGCTACTCTGAATTTTAAAGATGTAGGATTGTGTGTTGGAGAAGGCAATGGCACCCCACTCCAGTACTCTTGCTTGGAAAATCCCAGGGACGGAGGAGCCTGTTAGGCTGCAGTCCATGGGGTTGTGAAGAGTCAGACACAACTGAGCAACTTCACTTTCACTTTTCACTTTCATGCATTGGAGAAGGAAATGGCAACCCACTCCAGTGTTCTTGCCTGGAGAATCCCAGGGACGGAGGAGCCTGGTGGGCTGCTGTCTACGGGGTCGCACAGGGTCAGACACGACTGAAGCGACTTTGCAACAGCAGCAGCAGCAGCAGGATTGTGTGTTATCTATAGACGCATTGGCAGTATTAATCATATTATGTGTCTTAATTGGGCAGTTTATATATTGGCTTAAAATTTCATTCTCAGTTGTCTTCTTTTATGTTTGAAATGTGTAAGGGCAGTCCTGTGTAAGATGATAATTTCTCAGTGTGTAAATTTGTTACATTCACCCAGTTTAGAAATGTGAGATGACTCTTGACCTCCGTGTACACATGGAGTCCACATCCTACACTTCCAGAGTTTGGTTGGTCACCCAGTTCCCACATCATCTTCCTGAGTTGGTCACAGAAGTCCAGGTGGTGGGCCATGCTGACCACGTGGGGCCATGTCTGTCCCACGTGGTTCAGCATGTGCTTTCAATGGCTTGAACCTGTGACTGTTTTCTTGGGGTCAGATCCCCCCCGCCACTTGATTTATTAACATGCGTTGCTCTTCAGTTCCCAACATGACTACCTTTCCTTGTTATTTTAATCTGTATCTCATGTACACTGTAGTGTTTATTTTTTATGTTGTACTTTATTTATATATAATATGGCCTCAGTATGTGTTCATCAGTTTGAATTTGAATTTTTGCATCTGCATAATGAATGGCCATTTGCAGACCTATTTTTTAGTTTATCAAAAGAAATTTTTTTCACTGTGATGCTTTCCTTTCTCTGACTAAAATTAGCTAAACTTCTTTTACACACAGATGTATTTTAATTCAGCAGCTGCCTTCTTACACATTTTTTTAACACGTTTTGTCTAAATCAGAAATCTGAATGCAAAATACAGCACAGAGGAATATCTCATGTATTTATGGCCCTCTCTGGAGGACTGAGGAATAGATAACATTCATTCTTGTGGCTAGTTTCCAACCTTGACAGTCATTATTCAATACATTTCAATAATGTAACTTTAAAACATATTTTTCATCATATGAAGGCCAGTGAACAGGAAAAAAAAATACTAAATGTGAGTAAAGACTGAAGCATTTTGGCATGACTCTTGATAAATGATAAAGGAAATAATTTCTCTCTCTCCTTCTCCGTCTCCCTCCTGCCCTTCTGTACCGAGACGTGTCACAGCTGGAAACGCAGCTTGGTTGTGACATGCCTTTCACCTCCCTGAGAGGAGATGCCACATGCCAGCAAATTCTGAAGCCGCGACTGAAGTGATAGAGCACCTTGGTCAGGCTTACAGAACTGTGAGCCTCTGTAAACCTCATGATCGAAATAGTAGTGAGTGTAAGATGGAGTAGGCCTGCAAGAGAGAGCTGCAGATACTTGTTCTGGGGTAAACAGTACTCATACCATGCGTATTCTTGTTTCATCAGGGGTGACTCTCAATTATTTCAAGATACATTTGGCCTCCCCCACATAATTTTCATCAGTAAAAATTCTACTTAAAGGAAAGCACCGGTGTTCCTTCTGCGTATCTTCTCACTTTCAAAGTGTGTTCTGTGGGAGGGATAGGATCTTCCTGATGGGAGGATGTGGAGCTTAACGGCAGGACTAAGAGATGCGTGCTCTGTTGTGTTTCCCCTAATACTCGAGGCATGGGAAACACGGTTGCCTGTGAGAATGTTCCTGTTCATTTTCCGGCTCTCTCCTTTATCTACCTGTGTTTAGGGACAGCTGAACAGACACGGTTATAGCACCAACCTTGTGGCCGATTGGCATCCTTTTCTTCAGTTGTTGGTTTTGTTTGAGCTCCTGTGCACCCAGATGCTCCTGTAATCTGACACTGACTGGGACACGGCCGTTGAGCTCTCTGTCTCAGTGAGTTTGATTAGTTTTGATCCTACTTCATGTAACTGGAGTCCTGGAGCCTTTGTCCTTCTGCGGCTGGGTTATTTCCCTTTGCATAGAATCCTCTAGGTTTATCCATGCTGAAGCATGTGTGAGGATTTCCTTCCTCTTTAAGGTTGAATAATATTCCATTGTATATGTAGGCCATGCTTCCTTATTTGTTCATCCATCAATGGAAACTTGATTGGCTTCTACCGTTTGGCCCTGTGGATAATGCCGGTACACTATGGTACATTAGGGTGAATAAGCAATTATTTGAGACCCTCCTTTGAATTCTTTTGGGATACACCCAGGAGTGGACTTGCTGGATCAAATAGTAATGTTTGGTTTAATTTTTCGATGAAACCTCCATACTGCTTTCCAGAGATGCTGCTGCTGCATTTTACATTCTCATTTATGGTTCACAGGTTTCCAGTTCCTTCTTATCCTGGCTGACACTTGGTATTCCTGGCTTTTTGACAGTAGCTCCATCAGTTGATGATGTTTCAATTCCATCGTCTTCTTTGCACTCCTGCACTTCCTTGTCGTTCTTTTTCTCTCAGTGTTTATTAGTTCCTTACACTTAGAACTTAAAAGTTTATTTGGATTTTTATTTTCAGTTTTTTAAAGTAGTTGGCGAGGAGAATATTGATTTGAAGCCTTGTAATTGATGTTTATTACTTTAAGTGACATTTTGATGACTTTGGGAAATTACCCCTGTGGGTAGCTGAATCATATTGAAGAAGAAAATTAAGACAGATCTCCTCCTTTTGACTTTGCTAAAACTTGGTGAATGAAAATGCAGATCAATGGTTTCATTAAAGTTTTTTAGAAGCTTTATCTTGAGCATGTAAGATATCACTAAACTTTAAAAAATATTACAGTCTATCAAATTCTAACTTTAGATGAGGACTTTTTTCTGTAATGTAGACAGAAGTAAGTCAGCTGGGTGCCAGCGTCTGATTTCTTTGGGTATTATTTCTCCGTTTTCCCCTTGGAGTCCCATGCGGTTAGGGGAGAACACCTCAGGGGCTGGAGGTCTGGGCCTCACAGGTGGGCCTCCTGGAGTCCAGCCATGCCTGGTCCCCCAGGTGGATGGCACCGCCTGGCTTCCTTTCACTCTGTGCCCTTCCTCAGCCTGACCACGGTCCTCAGAAGTGTAGACCTGCTCTCTTTTCTGACTTCCTCGTCCCTTCAGTGCCTCCTCTGGCAGATGGTGGATGGACTTGGTCATTCCTTTAGCGCCATTTCCCCCGAGCATGTCCTCACGGTACTTGTGGAGGAGACAGAAAATTACCCCGTCCTTATCGGACATGAGGAAGCCCTTTATGAGGGAAATGTGCCCGGGGTGTTTTATCAGCTTGTGGCCGGGAGGACATCTGCGTCGTCTCAGCTTTGGGAGGCTCCTCTGCGCCTGTGGTCAGCAGTGAGGGGCAGTGGCACCGACTGCCCTCCTGAGGGACGGTGTCTCAGGACAGGTGGACGCCTGCAGGGAACGTGCTGGAGTGGTGCTGAATAAGGCGGCTCTAGAAGCAAGGATCTTGAAGTTCAGCTTCCAGTACAAGAAACCAAAATGAAAGAAAGAAGGAAAGAAAAGTGAAAGTCAATCAACAATGTAATCATAAAGGGGCTTATTTTCTTATGTAAAAGGCGCTCGCAGGGTGGCAGCTTTGGGTACCAGGGCTGCTCCACACACGCCTGGCTGCTCTTCTCTGCCTACTGCTCCGTCTCAGGCTCTGTCCCCAGAGATACCTGTAGCCCAGGGTATGTGCTGGGGCTTTAGCCCGGACATCTTAGTTGCAACCCGAGGAGGCAGGAGAGAAGTTGGGTGACTCCATCTATTTCCTCAGCAGTCATCCTGAGCAGCATCCTCAGCAGCAGCATCCTTTGTAAATTTCCTTTCCTCAGCAGCATCCTTTCCATCTATTACCCATCAAAGCCCAATCCTGACGCTCTGTTCTGTGGCAGCTTGGACTGGCTCACCCGTGATCTCTCACCTGGCATCCACCTGCCAACTACGTGGTCACCCTGTGCTCGGGGACCGTCCCTTTGTGTTGGCTTCTGCCATACTTCTCGCCATTCTCTGCTGCCTCTGACCGGCCCCGACCTGTTCAGCACATGCGTTTTATACAGAGGTTTGCAACACATGGGTGTAGGGCAGGTGCTCTGGCTTGATAGTCTCAGGTGAGTGTCTTCAGAAGGGGAGCTGATGCTTGGGCTCTGAGCATCTCTGTGTTGGGTGCTTTCCTTTGAGAACCCTCAGGAAAGGCTACAAGTTCACTTGGCTGCTCAGGTGCAGGTAATGAGCGAGGCTCAGAGAGGCAGAGTGCTTTTCAGGAGCCCATGTCACATGGTAAAAGAGATACCCGAACCCACAGCTCTGTGATTTTAGTGTTCGGGTGCTTTTCCAGAGTGGGTAAGACAGTCAGATTTAATTTGTAGAAGATCTGGCTTGTTTGATTTTGACACTCTCTCTAGCTATAGGTGAGAGGAAAAAATAACCTTACAGAGTATCTAAATCAGGAAGATACTGCCTGTGGGTATAAAATAGGATTTTTATTCAAGGGGATTTCAAATGATGATGAAATCATTGAAGTAGTAGTAGGAAGAAAGGAAGCCCTAGGGAAGCTGTGGAGAATTTCGAATCTTACAGTTGATGTAGGTTTCACCTAGAGCACCTCCTTCTGAACCCTCATTCACAGTAACTTGTTTCTGCCCTTGAGTGCATGGTCCTTATTTAAAACTTAAGACTTGCTTTATATATATTTACATACACATTATATATATATATGTTTATATAATGTAGAAAAACATGTTATAGTTATATGTATATATGTATACATATGCACATTTGTTATCTATTTATATAAATTATATGTATATTGCACTCATCTCAAACGCTAGTAAAGTAATGCTCAAAATTCTCCAAGCCAGGCTTCAGCAATATGTGAACTGTGAACTTCCTGACGTTCAAGTTGGTTTTAGAAAAGGCAAAGGAACCAGAGATCAAATTGCCAACATCCGCTGGATCATGGAAAAAGCAAGAGAGTTCCAGAAAAGCATCTATTTCTGCTTTATTGGCTATGCCAAAGCCTTTGACTGTGTGGATCACAAGAAACTGTGGAAAATTCTGAAAGAGATGGGAATACCAGACCACCTGATCTGCCTCTTGAGAAACCTGTCTGCAGGTCAGGAAGCAACAGTTAGAACTGGACATGGAACAACAGACTGGTTCCAAATAGGGAAAGGAGTTCGTCAAGGCTGTATATTGTCACCCTGCTTATTTAACTTCTATGCAGAGTACATCACGAGAAACGCTGGACTGAAAGAAGCACAAGCTGGAATCAAGATTGCTGGGAGAAATATCAATAACCTCAGATATGCAGATGACACCACCTTTATGGCAGAAAGTGAAGAAGAACTAAAAAGCCTCTTGATGAAAGTGAAAGTAGAGAGTGAAAAGGTTGGCTTAAAGCTCAACATTCAGAAAATGAAGATCATGGCATCCAGTCCCATTACTTCATGGGAAATAGATGGGGAAACAGTGGAAACAGTGTCAGACTTTATTTTGGGGGGCTCCAAAATCACTGCAGATGGTGACTGCAGCCATGAAATTAAAAGACGCTTACTCCTTGGAAGGAAAGTTATGACCAACCTAGATAGCATATTCAAAAGCAGAGACATTACTTTGCCAACAAAGGTTCTTCTAGTCAAGGCTATGGTTTTTTCTCTGGTCATGTATGGATGTGAGAATTGGACTGTGAAGAAGGCTGAGTGTCGAAGAATTGATGCTTTTGAACTGTGGTGTTGGAGAAGACTCTTGAGAGTCCCTTGGACTGCAAGGAGATCCAACCAGTCCATTCTGAAGGAGATCAGCCCTGGATGTTCTTTGGAAGGAATGATGCTAAACCTGAAGCTCCAGTACTTTGGCCACCTCATGCGAAGAGTTGACTCATTGGAAAAGACTCTGATGCTAGGAGGGATTGGGGGCAAGAAGAGAAGGGGACAATAGAGGATGAGATGGCTGGATGGCATCTCTGACTTGATGGACGAGAGTCTGAGTGAACTGCAGGAATTGGTGATGGACAGGGAGGCCTGGCGTTCTGTGATTCATGGGGTCGCAAAGAGTCGGACACGACTGAGCAACTGATCTGATCTGATATACATATTTGTTACATGTAAGGACTATATTTTTTTTCCAGTGAACTGTTATATATTTCTACAGTAATATTTGACGATTTGCCATTTTTGTTAACTAGCATTAGAACAGCTATCACTGTTGAGTGGAGAGAAAGTAAGAAAAACTTACAAGGCAGGAGGAGGAAAATGTTTCCTTTAAACTTAGAGCCTGGGGAATAGAAAGTGCCTCAGGCTAACACTTCGCGAGTTGTGCAAACTGTATTTAATTTTTATGTAATACAACGTACTGTTCCAAAGCCTGCCTCAGGGAACCTCCTCTTCTGAAGGGTCTCTGGGGAAATGCCCACCATCCGCTGAGGTCACACTGCCCCGGAGGTGGTCCCTGGGCCTGGAACACCAGCTGGCAGCACGCTGGCAGTTCTCTCCGGTCAAGTGGGCATTTTAAAGCCATTGGAAGTATGAGGAAGCTAAGTAAATTTCATTCTAGGCTTTACATGAAGACCTTCCAGGAGGCAGATGGAGCACCTCTGAGTAGATTATGGAGCAATGAACAGAAACACATTGCACTTCTTAGCTGGAAGAGGGAACAGCGTCACTGACCTTGGGCACCTTCCTCGTCTCTCCTCGCCGAGTTGGGGGTCAGCAGTGACGCGCCGGGCACCATGCAGATGCCAAGGACAGAGTTAGAAATGAGAAAGACAAGCTTCCTGTTCTTCAGAGAGCAAGCCTAAATTCTAACATTGGGGAAGTAGCCAATAAATGTTGTTGTTCAGGCATTAAGTCGTGTCCAGTTCTTTGCGACCCCGTGGCCTGCAGCCCCCCAGGCTCCTCTGTCCTCCCAATAAATAGGTAAGGAAGTAAAAGGAAAGATTATTTCCATTTAATCCAACAGGTAATGAATGAGACAGTGATGGAGGAGTTATGTCCTGGCCTTTTTTTGAAAATCGAACCTTTAGTTAGATTCACATTTCTAACTAAAGTTTCATGACCTTTAGCGTATGTCCTTTTCTCTCCGTGTTAGTAGCAGTAGAATACTCGATTCACCTGTACGGTGCAGGTGGGTCTCCATACAGATGCTAACAGACTCCGGTCCCGATGCCCCGTCACAATATGATCGACACTGTTCCCGCCGAGGTAGAAACTCTGTGCTAGCTCTGTTCTGTTTCTGTTCCTTTGTGGCAGGCATGACCCAATTATTTTATTTCTTAGCTACCGTTTGCCAGGGGAATGGAGTGATTTGGGTGTGAAGAATCTGTAACTCCTTTGCTTGTTTTGTTTTTGGTAACTGTCCACCCCACTGAGCGCCTGTTGGCACAGTTTAGGATGGAGGTCCTCACTGAGGCTCTCCTGTCAGCATAGCCTCTGCATCAGCATTTCTGTCAAAGTCAGGCCAGACGGGATTGACAGTGTCACCGTCTGCAGCTCTTTGTTTTATCTCATCAGGAGGATTTGCTTCATATTATGTAGTACAAACAAAACAGCAAATACTCCTGGCCAGAGGTTTTCAGACAGACTGGTCCTTTTATCGGCTAGAAGTGGTGCACCCCTCTCTCTCAGGCCAGACTGCAGTTACAGGTGAGAGACGACCAGGAGAGACAGGAAAAACACTCCTCAGCCATTTTCAGATGTTAGGAGTGACACTAGCTTGCTTGGCTCACAGGGCTGATAACAAGCTGCTTTTTTCACAGAGAAGCTGCCTAGTGTTGACAGTTGACCTGACGGCTCTGGCTTTGATTGGTCTTAGGAATGAACAGGATTTTCCTGCCTTGTTTTGTTTTAATTGCTGTAGCTCTTAAGCTCCTGACGGTCACCATGCGGAGGCGGAGGCGGAGGCGGAGACTTCTGTAGACGCCTTCCTCTTCCGAGTGCAGAGCAGGGTGAACTATGCCTTCTGTGGACCCTGAGCCCTGAGGGCTTCCCCGAGAGGTGTCCCCAGCCTCACGCTATGTTCAGGGGTCGGGGGGAAGCAGCCATGACTGCTCCCAGCTCCCAGTCCTCTCTCCTCTTCCTAATCTGGAAGCAGGAACCGGAAAAACCCCTGATGGTCTGGGAGCCACCCTCGCAGGTGTGCTTCCACGCACATGTCTGATGGTGAATCATACTGGGACGAACACCGCCCAGCCCTGGCTCTGGTCTCCAGTCTCTCTCATTTCACCGCGTCTCACTGTTGGAGGGAGGACCATTCAATTCACTGAGCCCTGCTCGAACCACTCTGGCTCAAGGTCCAGCACTGGCTACCATGGCGGTGTGGATGGGAGAGTCCCTGGGTCCCGGTAGGAGGGAGACGTCCCAAGTCCTTGTCCCGCTGTGCCTGACATGACGGTGCCTGTGGAGCAGGGATGGGGGAGGGAGCACCACTGCCTGTGAGCACCGCTGTTGACCCCCAGAGTTCTCTGTTCAGGGAAGTGCATTCCAGGTGGAGGAAGGTGTTGAGCAAAAGTATTTTGATGAAGGCTGGCAGTGTTTGTTTTGAGAAGGGGAAGGAAGGTGTACCCCGAGGAGGCCTTGGAGAGGTGGGCCTCCTGCCTGAAGGCCCTGGTTCAGTCACTCTGGTGCTGAGTACAGTGCCCAACACACCATGACCCGGATCTGTAGAACAAAAACAGTGTGGATTTTGCCATCAAGAAGCCAGCCTTCCAGGGACAGGTGACGGGAGGACAGACGTGGTGATGTGCTAGACGGAAGCAGAGATCACAGCGTGTCCCAGGAGTCCAGGTGCAGCTGAGTTGGCAGCAGGCATGTGGAGGAGACGGTGGAGAAGAGGGTTGTTCTAGGCTAGGCAGTCTATGGGAAAAAGAGGGGCAGGAAATCAGTGTGTATTTCAGAAGGCTCAATGGGTCCCCTATTATATAAGGGGTTCTTCAAGAAGGCTGAAGGGAAGGGAGAGAAAAAACAGGTTACAAACTAGAGGAAGACAGTATTCTCTGAGCATTAAACTGTGAATACTGACTGACAGCCGCCCTGTTCTTCAGCATCTTTACAGTCACAGCACTTCCTGCCTCCCAGGTCCTCTCCCCCTTTCTCCATGGGGATATGGAACAGTAGCGCTTTATTTGCCACTTTGTAACCTGCCCTGCTAAGATCGGCCTCTGGGAGGCCCTGTTAAGAAAGCTCCTTTCACCAGTGCTTCCTGCTGGGCATCTCCTGGGCCTGGGTGGTTTGTGCAGAGTTCTTTGTGCTGCTGAGGTTTGTTCAGGTTCCTCACTGGCCCCGAGCTTGTCTGTGTTGGTGCAGCTTGTGTCCAAATACCTGATTTTCTGTTTCTTTTTTTCTTTTTTAATATTTGCCTTTAATTTAAACAGCAATGTTGGAAGTTCTTTCCATGAGAGTTTATAGCCTAATTGTTTTCACCTATATAATGAACTATTCAAAATTGGTTTTTTATTTTAATTCATATACTTTGTTTTATATTATTGAAGGTTGCTTTGCATTACTTTGCTTTCACTTCCGTTCAGTTAGTCACTCAGTCGTATACGTCTTTTGGCGACCCTATGAACTGCAGCACACCAGGCCTCCCTGTCCATCACCAACTCCTGGAATTCACCCAAACTCACGTCCATCGAGTCAGTGATATCATCCAGCCATCACAGCCTCTGTCGTCCCCTTCTCCTCCTGCCCCCAATCCCTCCCAGCATCAGAGTCTTTTCCAATGAGGCAACTCTTCGCATGAGGTGGCCAAAGTACTGGAGTTTCAGGTTTAGCATCATTTCTTCCAAAGAACATCCAGGACTGATCTTTACAATGGACTGGTTGGATCTGCTTGCAGTCCAAGGGACTCTAAAGAGTCTTCTCCAACACCACAGTTCAAAAGCATCAATTCTTTGACATTCAGCTTTCTTCACAGTCCACCTCTCACATCCATACATGACCACAGGAAAAACCATAACCTTAACTAGACGGACCTTTGTTGGCAAAGTAATGTCTCTGCTTTTGAATATGCTATCTAGGTTGGTCATAACTTTCCTTCCAAGGAGTAAGCGTCTTTTAATTTCATGGCTGCAGTCACCATCTGCAGTCATTTTGGAGCCCCCCAAAATAAAGTCTGACACTGTTTCCCCATCTATTTCCCATGAAGTGATTGGACCTGATGGCATGATCTTCGTTTTCTGAATGTTGAGCTTTTAAGCCAACTTTTCCACTCTCCTCTTTCACTTTCATCAACAGGCTTCATAGTTCCTCCTCACGTTCTGCCAAAAGGGTGGTATCATCTGCATATCTGAGGTTATTGATATTTCTCCCAGCAATCTTGATTCCAGCTTGTGCTTCTTCCAGTCCGGTGTTTCTCATGATGTACTCTGCATATAAGTTAAACAAGCAGGGTGACACTATACAGCCTTGATGAACTCCTTTTCCTATTTGGAACCAGTCTGTTGTTCCATGTCCAGTTCTAACTGTTGCTTCCTGACCTGCAGACAGGTTTCTCAAGATGCAGGTCAGGTGGTCTGGGATTCCCATCTCTTTCAGAATTTTCCACAGTTTATTGTGATCCACACAGTCAAAGGCTTTGGCATAGTCAATAAAGCAGAAATAGATGTTTTTCTGGAACTCTCTTGCTTTTTCCATGATTCAGCAGATGTTGGCAATTTGATCTCTGGTTCCTCTACCTTTTCTAAAACCAGCTTGAACATCAGGAAGTTCACGATTCACGTATTGCTGAAGCCTGGCTTGGAGAATTTTGAGTATTACTTTACTAGCATGTGAGGTGAGTGCAATTGTGTGGTAGTTTGAGCATTCTTTGGCATTGCCTTTCTTTGAGATTGGAATGAAAAGTGACCTTTACCAGTCCTGTGGCCACTGCTGAGTTTTCCAAATTTGCTGGCATATTGAGTGCAGCACTTTCATAGCATCATCTTTCAGGATCTGGAATAGCTCAACTGGAATTCCATCACCTCCACTAGCTTTGTTCGTAGTCATGCTTTCCAAGGCCCACTTGACTTCATATTCCGGGATGTTTGGCTCTAGTTGAGTGATCACACCATCATGATTATCTTGGTCGTAAAGATCTTTTTTGTGCAGTTCTTCTGTGTATTCTTGCCACGTCTTCTTAATATCTTCTGCTTCTGTTAGGTCCATACCATATCTATCCTTTATCTTGTTTTAGTTATTTAATTCAAAATGATTAACATTGAGTACTAATGTTAAGTATATGAGTAGTTGTTTTTTTTGTTTTTTCATAATGCAATGTAGACCCTGAGACTTCTTACTCAGTAAGCCTATGATGTATTGGGGTATTTGTTTTGTTTAAATTAGATTCTTTCAGATATTTTTGTCTGATTATAAAAGGTGCATCTTAGATGCTTTTATTTTTATTTCAACTATTTCAAAGTCTTCAGTAATTCTTTTTTCAGTCTTGATTATTTGGTGCTAGTGGTAAAGAACCCGCCTGCCAGTTCAAGAGACATAAGAGACCCAGGTTTGATTCTTGAGACAGGAAGATCCTATGGAGAAGGAAATGGGAACCCACTCCAGTATTCTTGCCTGGAGAATCCCATGGACAGAGGGGCCTGGTGGGCCATGGTCCATAGGGTTGCAAAGAGTCTCTTGTGACTGAAGCCATGTAGCACGCACCTATTTTTAAGTGGTTGAAAATTTCCACATTTCTGTTCCTGGTGCCATTAACTTCACTGTATTGAGTGTATTCTCTGCAAAGATGGTCTTGGGAATGATAATCAGTTCAGATCAGTTCAGTTGCTCAATCGTATCCGACTCTTTGCGACCCCATGAATCGCAGCACGCCAGGCCTCCCTGTCCATCACCAACTCCCGCAGTTCACCCAGACTCACGTCCATCGAGTCAGTGATGCCATCCAGCCATCTCATCCTCTGTCGTCCCCTTCTCCTCCTGCCTCCAATCCCTCCCAACATCAGAGTCTTTTCCAATGAGCCAACTCTTTGCATGAGGTGGCCAAAGTACTGGTTTCAGCTTTAGCATCATTCCTTCCAAAGAAATCCCAGGGCTGATCTCCTTCAGAATGGACTGGTTGGATCTGCTTGCAGTCCAAGGGACTCTAAAGAGTCTTCTCCAACACCACAGTTCAAAAGCATCAATTCTTCGACACTCAGCCTTCTTCACAGTCCAACTCTCACATCCATACGTGACCACAGGAAAAACCATAGCCTTGACTAGACGAACCTTTGTTGGCAAAGTAATGTCTCTGCTTTTGAATATGCTATCTAGGTTGGTCATAACTTTCCTTCCAAGGAGTAAGCGTCTTTTAATTTCATGGCTGCAGTCACCATCTGCAGTGAATTTGGAACCCAAAAAATAAAGTCTGACACTGTTGCCACTGTTTCCCCATCTATTTCCCATGAAGTGATGGGACCAGGTATCATGATCTTTGTTTTCTGAATGTGGAGCTTTAAGTCAACCTTTTCACTCTCCACTTTCACTTTCATCAAGAGGCTTTTTAGTTCCTCTTCACTTTCTGCCATAAGCGTGGTGTCATCTGCGTGTCTGAGGTTATTGATATTTCTCCTGGCAATCTTGATTCCAGCTTGTGTTTCTTCCAGTCTAGTGTTTCTCATGATGTACTCTGCATATAAGTTAAATAAGCAGGGTGACAATATACAGCCTTGATGTACTCCTAGGTAATCCTTAAATTTTGTGTGTGTGTGTGTGTGTGTGTGTGTGTTTAAATGTTTGGTGAAATATGTTAAAACTTTGATTAAAAGTAGCCAAAGCAATTTATTGTTGATATAACATATTTATACTTTTATGTATCATGCTGACAAATCTTTCCTTTTTTCTATTGCCTTTTGTTTCTCTTCTGTTCACAGCTATTTGTAAGGCCTCATCAGACAGCCATTTTGCCTTTTTGCCTTTCTTTTCCTGGGGGATGGTTTTGATCCCTGCCTCCTGTACAATGTCACGAACCTTCGTCCATAGTTCTTGAGGCACTCTGTCTATCAGATCTAATCCCTTGAATCTATTTGTCGCTTCCACTGTATAATTGCAAGGGATTTGATTTCAGTCATAGTGGTTTTCCCTACTTTCTTCAATTTCAGTCTGAATTTGGCAATAAGGATTTCATGATCTTAGCCACAGTCAGCTCCCAGTCTTGTTTTTGCTGGCTGTATAGAACTTCTACATCTTTGGTTGCAAAGAATATAATCAGTCTGATTTTGATACTGACCATCTGGTGATGTCCATGTGTAGCATCTTCTCTTGTGTTGTTGGAAGGTGTTTGCTATGACCAGTGCGTTCTCTTGGCAAAACTCTTATTAGCCTTTGCCCTGCTTCATTCTGTATTCCAAGGCCACATTTGCCTGTTACTCCAGGTGTTTCTTGACTTCCTACTTTTGCATTCCAGTCCCCTATAATGAAAAGGACATCTTTTTTTGGGTGTCAGTTCTAAGAGGTCTTGTAGGTCTTCATACTACTACTACTACTACTACTACTACTAATTCGCTTCAGTCGTGTCCGACTCTGTGTGACCCCATAGACGGCAGCCCACCAGGCTCCGCCATCCCTGGGATTCTCCAGGCAAAAACACTGGAGTGGGTTGCCATTTCCTTTTCCAGTGCATGTAAGTGAAAAGTGAAAGCGAAGTCGCTCAGTCGTGTCCGACTCTTAGCGATCCCATGGACTGCAGCGCACCAGGCTCCTCCATCCATGGGATTTCCCTGGCAAGAGTATTAAGAGTGGGGTGCCATTGCCTTCTCCAGTAGGTCTTCATAGAACTGTTCAACTTCATCTTCTTCGATATTAGTGGTTGGGGCATAGACTTGGATTACTGTGATATTAAATGGTTTGCCTTGGAAACGAACAGAGATCATTCTGACGTTTTTGAGATTGCATCCAAGTACTGCAT
Source organism: Tragelaphus eurycerus (assembly GCA_935064755.1). Lineage (NCBI taxonomy): Eukaryota > Metazoa > Chordata > Mammalia > Artiodactyla > Bovidae > Tragelaphus > Tragelaphus eurycerus. The sequence goes on from CAKXYN010000074.1 coordinate 8,482,062, forward strand.
TTCGGACTCTTATTGACCATGATGGCTACTCCATTTCTTCTAAGGGATTCTTGCCTGCAGTAGTAGATATAATGGTCATCTGAGTTAAATTCACCCATTCCAGTCCATTTTAGTTCACTGATTTCTAAAATGTTGATGTTCACTGTTGCCATTTCCTGTTTGATCACTTCCAATTTGCCTTGATTCATGGACCTAACATTCTAGGTTCCTATGCAATATTGCTCTTAACAGCATCAGACTTTACTTCTATCACCAGTCACATCACAACTGGGTGTTGTTTTTGTTTTGGCCTCATCTCTTCATCCTTTCTGGAGTTATTTCTCCACTGATCTCCAGTAGCATATTGGGCACCTACTGACTTGGGGAGTTCATCTTTCAGTGTCCTATCTTTTTGCCTTTTCATACTGTTCATGGGGTTCTCAAGGCAAGAATACTGAAATGGCTTGCCATTCCCTTCTTCAGTGGACCACATTTTGTCAGAACTGTCCACCATGACCCGTCCATCTTGGGTGGCCCTACATGGCATGGCTTATAGTTTAATTGAGTTAGACCACACTGTGGTCCATGTGATCAGATTGGTTAGTTTCTTGTGATTGTGGTTTTCAGTCTGTCTGCCCTCTGATGGAGAAGGTTAAGAGGCTTACGGGAGCTTCCTGATGGGAGCAAAAGGCAAAGGAAAACAGGAAAGATATACCCATTTGAATGCAGAGTTCCAAAGAATAGCAAGGAGAGATAAGAAAACCTTCCTCAGGGATCAGTGCAAAGAAAGAGGAAAACAGTGGAATGGGAATGTCTAGGAAGGCCATGGCACCCCACCCCAGTACTTTTGCCTGGAAAATCCCATGGACGGAGGAGCCTGGTAGGTTCCAGTCCATGGGGTCGCTAAGAGTCGGACACGACTGAGCGACTTCACTTTGACTTTTCACTTTCATGCATTGGAGAAGGAAATGGCAACCCACTCCAGTGTTCTTGCCTGGAGAATCCCAGGGACAGGGGAGCCTGGTGAGCTTCCGTCTATGGGGTCGCACAGAGTCGGACACGACTGAAGCGACTTAGCAGCAGCAGCAGCAGAGATCTCTTCAAGAAAATTAGAGATTCCAAGGGAACATTTCATACAAAGAAACTAGCAAAGATGAGTTTTTATTACAATCCCAAAGAAAGGCAATGCCAAAGAATGCTCAAACTATTGCACAATTGCACTCATTTCACACACTAGTAACTGCTAAGTCACCTCAGTCGTGTCCGACTCTGTGCGACCCCATAGACGGCAGCCCACCAGGCTCCCCAGTCCCTGGGACTCTCCAGGCAAGAACACGGGAGTGGGTTGCCATTTCCTTCTCTAATGCATGAGAGTGAAAAGTGAAAGTAAAGTCTCTCAGTCGTGTCTGACTCCCAGCAACCCCATGGACTGCAGCCCACCAGGCTCCCCAGTCCCTGGGACTCTCCAGGCAAGAACACGGGAGTGGGTTGCCATTTCCTTCTCTAATGCATGAGAGTGAAAAGTGAAAGTAAAGTCTCTCAGTCGTGTCTGACTCCCATCAACCCCATGGACTGCAGCCCACCAGGCTCCCCAGTCCCTGGGACTCTCCAGGCAAGAACACGGGTGTGGGTTGCCATTTCCTTCTCTAATGCATGAGAGTGAAAAGTGAAAGTAAAGTCTCTCAGTCGTGTCTGACTCCCAGCAACCCCATGGACTGCAGCCCACCAGGCTCCTCCATCCATGGTATCTTCCAGGCAAGAGTACTGGAGTGGGGTGCCATCACCTTCTCCAAGTAATGCTCAAAATTCTCCAAGCCAGGCTTCAACAGTACATGAACCGTGAACTTGCAGATGTTCAAGCTGGTTTTAGAAAAGGCAGAGGAACCAGAGATCAAAGTGCCAACATTCATTGGATCATCAAAAAAGCAAGAGAGTTCCAGAAAAACATCTAATTCTGCTTTATTGACTATGCCAAAGATTTTAACCATGTGGACCACAATGAGCTGTGGAAAATTCTTTAAGAGATGGAAATACCAGACCACCTGACCTGCCTCTTGAGAAATTTGTATGCAGGTCAGAAAGCAACACTTAGAACTGGACATGGAACAACAGACTGGCTCCAAATTGGGAAAGGAGTACGTCAAGGCTGTATAATTATCACCATGTTTATTTAACTTATATGCAAAGTACATCATGAGTTACGCTGGGCTGGAAGAAACACAAGCTGGAATCAAGATTGCCGGGAGAAATATCCATGACCTCAGATGTGCAGATGATACCACTCTCATGGCAAAAAGCTGAGAAAACTAAAGAGCCTCTTGATGAAAGTGAAAGAGGAGAGTGAAAAAGTTGACTTAAAACTCAACATTCGGAAAACTAAGATCATGACATCTGGTCTCATCACTTCATGGGAAATAGATGGGGAAACAGTGGAAACAGTGTCAGACTTTATTTTGCGGGGCTCCAAAATCTCTGCAGATGGTGGCTGCAGCCATGAAATTAAAAGTTGCTTGCTTCTTGGAAGAAAAGTTATGACAAAAAAAAAAAAAAAAAAAAGAAAAGTTATGACCAACCTAGACAGCATATTCAAAAGCAGAGATATTACTTTGCCAACAAAGGTCCGTCTAGTCAAGGCTATGGTTTTTCCAGTAGTCATGTATGGATATGAGAGTTGGACTATTAAGAAAGCTGAGCACTGAAGAATTGATGCTTTTGAACTGTGGTGTTGGAGAAGACTCTTGAGAGTCCCTTGGACTGGAAGGAGATCCAACCAGTCCATCCTAAAAGAGATCAGTCCTGAATATTCATTGAAAGGACTGATGCTGAAGCTGAAACCCCAATGCTTTGGCCTCCTGATGTGAAGAACTGACTCATTTGAAAAGTCCCTGATACTGGGAAAGATTGAAGGCAGGACGAGAAGGGGATGATAGAGGATGAGATCATTGGATGGCATCACTGACTCAATCAACATGATTTTGAGTAAGCTCCAGGACTTGGCGATGGACAGGGATGTCTGGTGTGCTGCAGTCCTTGGGGTCACGAAGAGTCAGACACGACTGAGTGACTGAACTGAACTGAACTGATAAATCTAATTTGAGGGGTTAGTTGTAAATAGGACATTCTTTATTAATGTATGTGTGAGATAATGTCGTTGGAACACACCTGTATTCTTATGGAAAGCAGTTGCTATTGCTCTTGAGGCCTGCTAGATTTAAAAAAAAGAATGCTGGATTGTTTACCATTGGAACATAATATTTCACTCAGTCATCCCAGAGAAGCAGAGCCACTAAGATATATGTTAATCCTTATGTGTACGTGTGCACACATACACACACTTCTGTCTGTCCATCTGTCTTCCCTTCCCTCTCATCACCCACACCCCCTCCAGCTTCTGACCATGTCTCTCCCTGTCATTCTCAGTTCATTACAAGGAGATGGGTGATGCACTTCTGTAGCTGGCCAAGCAAGTGTGAAAGCTGAAGGTCTTGTGTAAGTCTCTGCAGAAGAAGCTGAAGCCGTAGTCCACAGAGCAGTGTCTAGTGTGTGTCCCCCATCTGTCTAAGTATGTCCCTGCTTGGGACATGAAGTGAAGTCGCTCAGTTGTGCCCAACTCTTTGCGACCACATGGACAGTAGCCTGCACCAAGCTCCTCCATGCATGGGATTTTCTAGGCAAAAGTGGGTTGCTGTTTTGTTCTCCAGGGAGTCTTTTCTACCCAGGGATCAAACCCAGGTTTCCCGCATTGTAGACAGACGTTTTACCATCTGAGCCACCAAGGAAGCTTGCGACATAGTGATGTGTGAAAAATAACCTGTTGATGAATGAGCATATCAGGCTTACATGTTTTATAAGATATTTTTACAGTGTTTTTTCTTAATAACCATGTTTTGAGTCCTTGCTGCTTTGTTTTCTTTGGAAATTAACCTTTAGTTAAATAATCCAAGAACTATATAAATGGAAAAAAAGTTACTTCTAAACTTTTTATCATTTTGGATCATCTAAATTTAATTAATCACATTGATATTACATGGGCTAAAAATGAAATCTGTATAATTTTCATCTTAGCACAAATTAGATTCTCTTTCATTTTCAACAGAAAGAGTATCTTCTCTGAAAACAAGATTAACAAAATTATATATTACCCATTTATCTTTACTTTGTTATTTTTTTTTGAATAATGATTTGAAGTGTTTTGTAGACCATTACAAGTGTTTTGCAGCCCAGAGAAGGAATTCTGTTGTCCACAGATTCATTAGCATGTAACTACAAGATGTGATCTTATTTATGACATGGCTTATTCACAATCTGTATAAACTCCTACAATGGAGGGAATGAGATTGTGCTGAGAGAATCCCAGAATCTCGCTTCGATTTTTTTTTTTTCTGTTTCCATCGCCTAGTTCTGTGTAAGAACCACTGAATAAATATTTATTGAATTTCTGAATGGCTGTTCAGATCTCACCTTAAAGGGTAATAGCAGCTTCTTGAAGGAATAAGCCACGTTTTCCCATTTGTGTTTATTTATAATATCTCTATTTGTAGGTACAGGATAGCTTCCGTAAAGCCTGGAAAAAAATTATAATTTCATCTTTTGTTAAGTATATAGTTTACCTGAAATATTAAATGCAGTTTCAGAAAAAGAGTTCCAAAATTAAATAGATAGAAATGTCAGTTTCAGGAAAATTAAATTTAAAACTATTAACACGCTCAGTGTGGTCTATCTTGATCGCTGGTTTAAAGAGCTTCTGTGGCCTGGCCCTGGTTGACTTCTCGAGTCACGTTTTCTGCTTTCTTCTGCTCCCTGTCGGCACCAGCTGTACTGAATTCTTCCTGTCTCCCCAACTGTGTCGTGCCTCCTCCTGCATCTCAGGTGACTAGAGGCTGCTCGTCTTGAAATGCGCGCTGTGGCTGAGCTTCTGCAGGGGGACTCTGTGCTCCTCCAGGTGCCTGAGCTCCCCTGGAGTTTCAGGGGTGCCCATGTGTCAGAGCCTGTCCCTTCTGTCTGGGAACTGAGTTTCTTCCTCAATTCAGGGCATAAATGATTTCCCATTCTCATTCATATGAGAATCATTCTCATTCATATGACGTACCATTAGTACAGATGGGTATTAACAAGAAATGACTCAGTTATATATGTGTGTGTGTGTATTCTACATGTGTGTACACATACATGCTGCTGCTATTAAGTGCACACGTATGTCTGACTCTTGGCAACTCCGTGGACTGCAGCCCGCCAGGCTCCTCTGTCCATGGGATTTCTTAGGCAAGGGTACTGGAGTGGGTTGCCATTTCCTTCTCCAGGGGGTCTTCCCGACCCAGGGATTGAATCCACATCTCCTGCATTGGCAGGCAGATTCTGTACCACTGAGCAACCAGGGAAGCCCGATAAACATTATATGTATTAAAGAGTGGTAGTATTTTACAAGAAACGTTAAAAACAAAAATCTTAACTTTTTTTCAAGAATTTTCAATTTATTAAAATATAGTTGTCAAAAATTATAGGTATAATTCCCGTACTTAGTAACAACAAAATTGGAGACCACAAGGAGAAAAAGGTAAGAAAATGCTATTTTAGGGCTCTTATCCCTAAGGTATATACTCTTAAATGTAAGAGGCTCCAAGGGCAACCCTGATGCGGTTCTGAAAGTTGGCCAATAAAGGCCGTTCAGAGTTGAACTAGCCTTTGATGATTTTTCCTAAATAAACTGAAGGGAGGGATGTCTAAGAGGAGATTAAGGGCACATAGTCACACAGCTAGTGATTGAGAAGAGAGCTCTCAAAGTGAAATACCAGAAGGAGGAAAAGCCAAGTGATCCTGATTGATGATTCTGCAGGGAAGCATGTGGCTCAGGCCATCTGTGACCCACATAAAGGGGACAGGCCGCACGGCTGCCTTCAGGGGGCCGGCGCGCAAGGCGACAAGAAGGGCAAAAGAGATCCCGGGAGGATGCGAGGTTTTTAGTTAATTTGGTCAACCTTAAACCATTCCTTAGAACTGAAATTTCCTCACAGCTGAATGGAATTTAAGAGCTGTGAAAAGATAGCCACACTTACCTCTGAGACCATATTGTGAATCTGCATGTTGGTTATTCAGCCAGTAATCCACTGAGAGTCTCTCACTCAGAGTCGTTAGTAAGGAGGTTACTAGAACTTTCTACAACTTTCAGTTTTGTAAAACATTGTTAAGACCTGATTTTCATTATAAAACAAGGGATAAGGGGATAGCTTATTTTTTGGCTCATTATAGTAAGGGTTATTGATATGGAAAAAAATGTGAAATGAAGAAAACTTTGTATTCTCACTTAATTTCTTTTACTTCTTGATCAGCTCTTTTGTTTGATATCATAAAAAGTAAGAAAATTCTATTTCATAATTTTATTATACATCTAAATCATTTCAGAAACAAAACGAAGCATGGTGAATCTGGAAGTTTAAGTGAATTCTCAACTATCAGAGTAGATTACTGATGACTCAGTAGGTCTTGGCCAGAGACACCTGGGAGCCCGTAGGTGCCTGTTCTGCTGGGACTGTCCTTTGTGACTGTTGCTTGCAAATGGGATTAAGTTGTCTTGGTGGCAGCACTGCCTACTCTTTTCTCTGGTTTAAGTGGATTAGGAAACCCCTCACCCCAGGGCTAGTAGTCAGTATTTTCAAGGCTTTTGGTTGGTCTTGCTGAGATGACCTTTGAAGAGAAGTTCCTTTTTCTGACAAAGTGTGGAAAACTGAGCCCACGTGAGGATTTGTTCAGGTGGTTTGTGTGTGGACGTGTGCAGGATGTTTCCAGGACAGGAAGAATGGTGTGCTCAATTTCCTTAACAAATTACTCAGATCCAGCTCTCAGAGTCAATGGTTTCAGTGAACATTGTAGCCACTGCTTCAGTTTTTCTTGTAGGCGCTAGATCAGAATGTATAACAAAGTAAATAAATATAAAGTTGGTAAATATTTTATATTTTTGTACTGTGTATCTCCAAGTAATAAAACTATGGCCATCAGAAAGGTTATCAGCAAGAATTGTTTATACACATAATGACATCTTGTTCCTCTCTCCCATTCCTGAAATGGCAGACTTTATTTACCAGGAGCACTACCCCTTTCCAAATTGCATGAAAGTGGGAAAGTCTTGGATTGAATTTAGGAGACCTGATTCATGTTTCTCATGTGTTGTTTAACAGCTGTGTGTCCTTGACAAGGTCTCTGTAACATATGCATGAACGTTAGATGGTCTTCAAGGTACTGTAGATACTCTGGTACTGTATCCTCTAGACTGAAAATTCTGTATCATAGGTTTGCCATTAACACACGATTGGATTGGATTCCTACAGTGACACATAAGGTAAGCTAGTGCATATACGATAACAATTATGACACTTGAATTTCTCTGTTCTTGGAATATTTTATTATGTATTTTTTGGCCCTAAAGAAGACAATCATTACTTCTTGATCGACTTTAGGCAGATATCTTTGCTTTTCCACTCACAGTGTCCATCTCTAAGTGTTTACTTGGTAGAGTGCTGTGGAGTTATGTGAGGCCCCATGGGGAAGGCTCTGAGAGAGCCTACTCAGGGTGAGAGAGTGCGTGTGTTCTTGCCCAGGGGCGGTGGATCGGCTGGAGGGTCTGTAGGGGCAGAGGAGAGTGACAGGAAGATGGGTGGAAGCTCCAGGGTGGTTGGGCGGGGCTGTAGGAGTGGGCGGCCTTCTGTGTTAAGAGGGCAGCAGGGCACAAAGTAAAACAGCAGAGATGTCAGGCTCCTCTGGACTCCCCCCTCCCGCTTAAGTCTTTAGTACATCCCCAAGTGATACCGATCAGCCTCCCAAGTAGGTCGTCCTGAGGAAGAGATCATGGAGGTGATGTGAAATCTCAGCATGTTTAACATGTCTTCTTGGCAAAATGAGTGCTAATTTCCAAAGAGAATAGTAAGAATGAAACCTGCTGTTTGAAGAGGTCTTTTCATGAACTGTGGAATATTGAAAAGTTGGTTGTGTGGCATCTCATTTCCATTTAGTACATACAAGATAAACTGACAATTAAAACATTTTAATTTTTCTGTTCTTGGAATATTTTATTAATGAGTATGTATTTTTTGTCCCCAAAGAGGATGATCATTATAGAAGAAAATCTTTCATGGATCAAGTAATGCATTAAAGGTAGAGGGAAAAGTATTCCCATTCCTGAAATTATACCTGAAGCTATATAATAGGTATTAGGTGAAGTGAGTTGTTCCTTCAATAGTGCCTCTTTGGTTGGAAGTCAGAGAATTATTTTAGTGAATTTTTAAGTGACCACCACAAATATGTAGTATTTTTGCTTCTTTTACTTAAAGGAACAAATCTGTTTGTGCTTTATAATATTTTAATCAAAACCTATCAACATGTGTTTATTTAAAACTCTTAATCTCGTCTTTAGTGGACAGAGTTCATGGTTACCCAGTTTCCCTCTTCCTTTGGTGTGTTTCTTCCATAGCTCTCTGGAGTCCCTTCCTCTGGAACCTTAATAAGTCACTCTTACACTGATGCTCACTGAAGCATTTTAACCCATGCTTCTCTATTTTCTATCCAAGCATTTCATCCTTTCCCCTCTCTTACCCTGCATGCCAATATTCTGCTGCTTGTACCCTACCCTAGGATAGATGAACCTGATACTGGGGTGTAATGTATGAATTTAGTGACAGTTTTGGCTTTGTTAAATATAGAAATTTGACTGAGCCTATATCTTTATTATTTATATATTATTCCTTGGTTTCTATCCAAACATATGTAGACTGATACATTCAGTTCCTTGAGGTTTTTGCTCAAGGGCCATTCTGCTGGGAGGGGCTTCTGTGAGCACTCAGCATAGCACCACCACCAAGCCATCCTGCAAGTGAGGCTCTGGAGGCCCTGTCATGCCGCCTGCCTGTTGCTGTAGACGTTATTTAAACCACAGGTCATTGACACATTTTTTAATGAACAGAAAGTTTGTATTATAATAAAAAATGTTAACCTGATACAAAAATTAATTATACTTCTTTGTGACTGAGCCTGACAATTGGAGATATGTCCTAAACGGCTCCATGTTCATATGTTACGCTTCTTATATGTACTGAATTGAGATATCTCACATCATCACGGAACATTGAGGAGTGAGGCCCACCTGAGTGTGACCAGATCGCAAGGGCACCAGGCTCTGCTCGAGGTGTGGTGCGCGGCAATCGGTCCTGGTGACCAAGATTAATGAAACTCAGATGGGTTTTAATTAGTGCAGCTGCAGTCATCAATTATCTGCTGAACACAAATATTGTTATATTTGGGAAATTCTTGATTTATTTTATTCCACTGGCCAGCAGATTTAGATGAATGAGTTCTCATCATAAACATTCTGAGAAAAATCGCCGGAGGCCACAGTTTATTATTTAGGACACAATCAGCAAGAGTGAACAATACAGAACAGAATGCTGAGAAGTGCTCTCAGCATTAATTTGGAAATTTTGCTGAAATGTATGGCTTGTACAGGTTGTCAGAAACATCAGGGCATCCTCAACAAAATTCAGAGCAGTCTATCAAGAAGGGAACATGCAACGGTCTTACACAGCCCAGGAGACGGTCCCTAATGGGTGTCAGTACGCACGCACTGCAGACAGGTGCCCTCCACATCGCCCTCCACGGGGCACCCGCCAACACAGGCCAGGCGGCCGGCCACCCTCGTGCCAGAGAACAGGAGCAGCCAGCACTTCCTGAGCATGAAGACATCTGTGTTCATCCATGAACATACACTCACGCTTCTTTGTGCTGGGCTTTATTAATGTTTTAGCATAATTCCCTAGTGGCTGAGTGGTAAAGAATCTGTCTGCAATGCTGGAGACACAGGTTCAGTCCCTGGGTCAGGAAGATCCCCTGGAGAAGGAAATGGCAACCCACTCTAGTGTTCATGCCTGGGAAGTCCTGTGGACACAGGAGCCTGGAGAGCTGCAGTCCATAGTGTTGCAAAGACTTGGACATGACTGAAATGACTGGGCACGCATGCACAGATGAAATTTTTAGCCTTGGATTAAGCAGGTACAAGAAAGAGCAGTATAACTTTTGAGTGAAGGGAATATATTATATGGCTGTTTTTTACATTGGCAATGAGATGCATAAACAAAGAGACTTTTAATATTTCTAAGTTGAATCTTGAATTATTATTAGAATGAACAATATTTTAAAAATTCATGTAAATTTTGTATATTGAATATAGTAGTAGTATTTCTGAACTTTTTTTTCCATCAGACTTTGTAATTTTATTTTCTGAACTCTGTAATTTAGTGAGACTGCCCAGTACAGAGTTTCAAAATAATCAGTAAACATCAAACATCATTTCACTATTTAACTTCATCACAGTATGAAATCTCTGTCACATTCTTATTCAAAAGAGTAGGACAAAGAAAAAAGTGTATTTGGCTTACATACTTGTCTAAATTATGGAGTATAATGTGGTAGCCAGGATAGCTATTCTAAAAATGTCATATGAGTCATGACCAAGGCCCTATAACAAATCCATTACAAGTAATTTTTAGGTCTTATGACATGGTGTTCAGTTTGTGTTAGGATCTGAAATACATTCATTAACATGTATCTTATATTCTGAATCTTACATTAGGTACAAGACTTCTGTTTCTTCTATTACAGTTTTGTGGTCAACTGATGGATTAGCCAAATTTCTTAATATCACAATGTAATCTGAATTATGTTTCCTTAAGGGAATAAAAAGGTGTGGCCCCTTTCCGAGTGTAGTCATGGTGGCGGGTGTTGGTTTCTGCAGGGGAGACCCACTTTTGCCCTGAGGGAAGTAGGAGACCTCAGAAGCTTGCACTGTTTGCACACTAGATTAACGTGACTGTGCTCACAGCTGAATAGTGCGAGGGTGCACAGTAATGCTCCTGGCTCATTAGCTGTTGTCTTCGTATGTGGCCTTCATGTTTTATAGAGTAAATCATAGAAAGCTTTCTATTTTCCAATTAACAAATGGAGGAGCTTTTGTTCATTGAACCAAGGTGCTTGAGAGGAGATTTTTATTTCTTATTCATTAAATTATATGTGATTCTTAGATTTTTACCAACAAGAAACAGATTCTCTGAACAGATATGTCCACTTGACCCAAGAAGTCTTGAGAAATGGGCCAGAGTTGTCTTCTTAACATAATCAGACTTTGCTATAGATTTTTATTGTATTCTTTTTCATAAGTTTTAATGAACCAGTGGACTTCTGATCTTAACATTGGACATTAAGGGTAACATATCCTTCATTTCTAACAGTATGAAACCCTTCTTCTCTCTGGTTCTGAAAACCACATGCACTTTTGCATATATGTATGTGTCAGAAATCAAGAATAGTGATAGACACCGCGACTCCTGTGGCCTCCATGTGGTGTGGGACACTGAGCACCCACTTTTCCTTTCTTTGGAGGTGACTGCTGTCCTGATTTTTGTTAATCATATTGAACATAGAATATCTATGTATTAACAGTTTATAGAAATATTCCTTCTTAGATTTTTAAAATTCTAAGTCAATATTATTTTCTAGTCTGTAGAAGACCTAACTATATGTCTTAAACTACTGTATGTCTATTGTAGAAGCTTACTTTGTATATTTAAATATGCTTGTGAAGTATCCAATTATCTATAGGTTTTTTTTCTAAGTGTTTTTGTTGCTCTATTCTGTAGAATAGGATACATTATATGGGAACTTTTATTCCAGTAGAACATTATTAATTTGAAAATATGTAACTTTATCATGCCAAAATTATCCATCTATGTAGCTGCTTATTGCTGACTCCTAATAATAAAATAAGATGCATGTTTAAACAGTTTTTTGAAAATACAGGTAGCATAGTTTAAACATGAATAATCAGAAAAGCTTTGGTCTTTTGAATATATCATATTTGATTTTTTGAGCTATTTTTTGAGCTATTTATTTGAGCTCCAAAAAGCCATACTGGTAATATTACCATTGCTTTTAGGATTTTATAAATTTGGACATAATTTATAAGAATAACAATATGAATAAAATATGCTGATATTTAATATGTATAAATTACCATAGTTTTGCAGTTTTAATCTTTAGGGATTATACGATCGTACCATAAGTTTCTCACAAGTTGTGATGGGTTTTGTAAAAATATCAAATATTTTCCAGCATGATGGTGTTCCATATAATGAATGTAACCTAGTGTAAGTTAGCGGTGTTTATTTGAAGCTTCCCTTCTTTCTGTTGAGGGTGGCTGCGAGCTGGGAGGTGGGAGCACCCAAGAGCAGGAAGCGATTTGGGGATGGAAGTTAGGCTTTGCGTTTCTGCCTTCTCCCATCCAGTTCAGCTGATACACACCTCACCCTGAACTGCAGTATTATCACTTTGTCACAGGCTGTGACAACACCCCTAACAATAAGAGTCTTTCCTTTTGTTTATAACACTTAAATGTCTTGGCGATTAGAACTTTTCCCTTTCTTCTCTAAATAAAACTGTTTTGTGCTGACTTTTTTTATTCCAGTGAGGAGAAAGAAATAAAAGCAACCCTATTTCCTATTACAAATTATCATAAATATTGGAGATGCAGATTTTTCTTAGATCATTAGCATATCATGCTGCGACCCATACCAGAATGTACCATTAACAAAGCCGCCTTCATGTAATTAATGTAAATAATATGGAACTACAGCTTGAGTTACCCAGTCAGCCTTGGCGAAAAGCATTTGTCATAACGCATCATCTAAGGAGCCCGGCCTCAATTCAAATTAAACTTCATGGGTTTGCCCCTTTATTTTTTCCTCTCACGCTATAAATTTCTGTGAAACATTTATGACTATAAATTTCACTGAAACACCTATATAGGAGAAGAAAGCAATCCAGTAAGCTGAAATTAAAATTTTATTATTTACTGTGCTTCTGCTGGTGTGGGCAATTAGTATCTTCATAAAGTCGGAGATGGAGGTGCAGGAAATGCAGCAGAGGGGCTCCTCCTCCCTTAGAAGCGCTTTCTGTCCTCTGCAGCTGCCAGCACATCTAAAGTATGGTTTCTGTCTGCCATGTGCTCCTATTGCCCTCTGACTCCAAAACACAGAGGAGCATTGTAAATTTTTCATGAAGAGGTTTCAGTCTGTAAAACAGCAAACAGGAATAATGTTTTAAATGCAATCATTGTCAAGTTTGAACAATGTAATTTATCAAGAGAGCAGTTTGTACTATATAATAAGTTTCATATATTAATACAATTTTTCATCTGATGTCAGCCTTCTGATTTATGAATAGCCCATGATCTAAGGTGATCATTGAATTATAATTCAAGTAATAAGAGGCCAGGGACAAGACGCTGGAACTACTCCCCTGCATTAGCTTGCATGCCACCAAGCCAATTTACTAAACAACCGTGGGCTAAATGATACAGTTTTTCTAATTCAAAGAAGGCACTCGTTAATTAGATAAAGGCTAAAGCTCTCATTATTTTTAAATGATTTAAGAACGAGTAAAGATCTTACAGCTTATACTGCGGCTCTAATAGTTCTCTGCTTACTGCCTTGTAATAAGAGTATTAAAGACAGATGGGCCAGGCCGATTTAAACCAATTACGGCATTTCTTGTACACCAGGAGCAATGACTGTTCACAGGCACATCAGATGCGAATATTCGACACGTTTCAGATGGCTGAAACACCACTGATTAATGTGATTTATGAATAAGTTGTTTCCTTCTGCTAATTTTTAGGGAATAATCACACTTCCAGACTATATTTAGTAGTTCTTGAGGCTTATTTCATATTCCTCAGTAACACTTACAAGTGTTTTGTAGATATTTAACTTTCTTATTTACCTAAGTAAAGAAAGAAATAAACTTTTTTCCAGTTCTGTTTATTGAGCCACTGTTAGGCGCTGGGTGGGCCCTGATGGCAGCAGGGCTCATTGGGTGAGTTTCCTTTTAATTATCTTGATTCCTGTGATAAGAAATTAATAACAAATTCTAGAGAAAAATCCAAGATTGTCAGTCATTAGTTAAAAAGAAAATAGACTACACATGACATTCTCACGTACTTGTAAGGCTGTAAATTTGCTTTGCAGTCAATGTCACGTTTTGGAATTATATAAAAATTAAGAATTGATACAGTGGCTTTTGTTTGGTGAAAATTAATGAACTGCTGAGTTCTTGAGTGCACTGTGTATGTGCTTTTGCTGATTGATTATGTTTACTAGTATTTCACGTTGGTGGCTGGTCCATCGCATGGCCTCTGCTCTCCAGCTGTCAGTGTCCTCGGACGCGTGGTGCTTGTGGGCTGCTGGCTTTTCCCTCCCTTTCTCTCCGTATCCCTCCATGCCTGTCTTCTTCCTGTCCTTCATTCCGGAAGTGATGAAAAACATCCACTTTGTATCACCCACTTGTCCATAAATGTTTTCCATTGCTTACTCACAATGTAAATGTCCTATGATACCTTAAATATCTTTAGCTTTGCTTTTTTTTTTCCCTTTTTAATCTCCTCTCATTTATAGTTTCCCATTTTTGTTATTACAGTGGTGAGCTTCAAATTTAGCTAATTTTATTTGTAGAAACATTGCCTTGTGTCACAAAGGTGGCCATACCACCTACCTTGGTAAAGTAGCTCTTGGTTGATTTTGCAGTGTAGTTTGAACTTGGCAGTCCCTCTGTATATGTGTTTCACTTAAATCAATACGGCCTTTGAGAGACTGGCATTATTAGTGTATACTGTTTCTTACCTTCAGGTATGTGTGGGGACAGTCACAACCAGCTGCTCTGCACTCTTACAAATAGCATTGTGCTGGTTCTTTTTATCCTTCTTTAATCACCTTTCATTTTTCTTTTTTCATCCCAATTTTAAATTAGTTATTTCAGAGTTGTTGGGCATATGATTACAGTGAAAAATTCAGTAGATAACTGTGTGCATATAAAGGAAAATCGCATACATAAGAGATTCAAATTGTTCTGTTTCTTCTTTGTTGCCCCCTTTTTTCATCTTTTTTTTTTTTTTTTTAAATTTCCTCATCTGAGCAGCAACGAGATATGTTATTAATGGACCCTGAGTTGAACAAGGTATTTGTTACAGTAACTTTTGACCTGCTTAATAAGTACTCACGCTGTGTAGCGGAGTTTTTATTGTACTCTGCAGTATACAGTTATGAAGTGTGGTACATAATAAAATAAAAGCAATAATGTTGATATTTCTGAGGGATCCATCAGAGCTGACCTGCAGCAACATATTTCATCTGGTTTGTCTGGGTATGAATGTTTGAAAGTTATGGCTGAAATTACTAGAGACAATATTGTGTTTATGACTTCTGATTATTTACAGTTGTAAGGAACCTCACCCTTTGTGATTCCCAAAACTATTTCAGTGACAGTTCATTAGTGTTGGTGTCAAGAAACAGATGAAAAAGACAAAATACACTTAGTATTAGGCAATAAGATGTTTTAAGCTAAATGTCGGTATTTAATGTGTAAGAGTGTGAAAAGCTCACGAGGAACCATTTGGAAGGGAAGAGCACACATTGTTGTCGTTTTAGGTAGGCTTTTTTCACGTGTGTATTATTCAGGTCCATGCTTCATGAAATAATTAATGTGGCTTGAGATGGTTTTTTTGAGGAGGCAAACAAAACAAAACACAAAGATTAAGGAGGAAGTACCTCTTTCACTATAAAAGTATAGGATAGGTTTCACAGATAATCGTCCTGAAAATGAGAGCTGTTTAATATTAGAAAAGATGGCCATTTGAATCTAAAAAGTACATTTATCTGTAAAAAGATAAATTGCTGCCTTGAAATATAATTTGTGTTTGCTTGTCTCTCTTCCTTATCAGATTGTACGTACCTTGAGGATGGAGGCCTGGGTCCTATTTATCTCTGTGTTTCCAGAGCACAGGATGGGATCTGGCCCATAGTGGATGTTCAAGAGACATGTAATAGCGGAGATATTAATACCTGAATTTTTCTCCTTGTAACAGCTCCCATATAGTGTGAGACCAAAGGAGAAAATTTAGAAACACCTGATTTCTTGACAATAAAATTAAGATACTCAGTACCACCTTTCAAATGAGTACTGCCTCATTTTTTCCTTATTGAGAAGAGATTCATCCATCTTGATCAGCCAGCCCACTTTTGAATGGAAAACTCATAGCTTTATATTTTGAAGAAATATGTAATTATTAATAATCAGTGTTTAACTCCAGGTAGTTTGTAAGTTAGCTTTAGTAGGCTGTAGGACCTTGGTGATACCACTACTACTTTTTATTGCTGCTGCTGCTGCAGTATTAACAGTATTGCTTAGCAGAACAAAGTACAAAACCTCATAGCATCTATACAGACACCGTCTGCTCATAAATATTTTTGACTACCATTTTTGTTGCCGTCAAAGTAAGTTTTAAGCCATATTTTCACTCATCAACATTCACTAGAGTGTTGATTGATAAGTCTTCTTTTGAGTATTGTGATGGGGATAGGAAAGGTGTTAACTAGTTGTCAGTTACTTTTTAAACATTTCATTGAGCTCAGTGCTGTGGTTTCATATGGCCATTCTGAGAAGTCTTTGGTATTTCAATACCTTGCTGGAATGATTTTCAAAAATTCATTAAAAAAATATGACAAGTGTAAAAATAAAAATGGGTAACGTTTTTGTGTGATCATGCCTCATATTTAACTTTATAAATAAAGGCATTAGCTCTAAAGAAGTCATGATATGTTTCTGAATTATTTCAAAGGTAATACTGTGGACCCACATACACACATAAGTGTGTTGACATGATTCACCCTTCAATACATGCCTCAGGAGCAGTCATCAAAAGTATTGGGTTGGCCAAAAGTTTTCAAATTGTCTTTTCCTCTCTGTTGCATCCACCACATTTTATATGTCCTGGAAGCAGGTGGTGAGAAAACCTGATTGGACCTCCAGGAAGTGCTCTGATGTTCATCGGCCTCATGTGCAAGACAGAAAACCTGATAGTCCGAAATTGCTCTTTAAACTAAGACAGACTGTCAGTCTTCAGGATTGGTGGGGAATGGCCTATTTATGTAATCAGATACTAACCCTGGGAGGGAGCTGTCAGGCACATGCTTGTTGTGTAAGCAGCAGGCAAACTGTGCTTTATCTGACAGACAGTGTGTAAATCTGTCCATGCAAAAACCCAAATGTTTAGTTTGCTCCTAGTCACTGTAATAATCTGCTTATTTTCGTCTGCTCGAGCAATGACATCACTTAGCAGAATGTGCTGCAGACATAAGTCCCAGATAAGGGTGCGTTAGTGTCAGTCATTCATTCCTTGATTGGCAAGAAGATAAATAGGAATTTACTAGAGGTTTGCTTTCAGCTAAAAGAATAGGCAATGTGTTCTGGACAGGAATAACTTTATTTAGCGTGGTTATTTTACATCTTGAGGAAATGGACAGCAAGCATCATGTCTAATTATAGTTTCTAGGAATAAGCAGCCGACCGTATCAATAACTATTGAATAGCTGTGTCCACAGGGAATCTGGTTTGTTAAGATGCCTTTACTTTACTTACTATATATATATGTATGTATTTCATTGACTTTGGTATGTGTTATATTCAGCACCCTTTAGCTTTTCATTTTAACAACACCTTTTTATTATTTTATTTCCTGAGTGTGAATAGTAATGACTTTATAAATGTGAGTATTTAAGAATCTGTAAACTAAATCCTATTCTTGAGGAAAAATGGAATTTTTTAAATCTGATTTTTTTTTCTTTTTTTAAATTCATTTTTAATTGGAGGATAATTTTTTACAATATTGTGTTGGTTTCTGCCATAAATAAATCAGTTTTGTATAAATAAATAAAACTACAGAGTAACTTCAAAAAATCTGAATTTATGAGTTAACACACAGAGAGTTAGAAATGAATTCAGTGTTTTCATATATTTGTTCAGGGAAAATAATGCGCCTTCCCATCATGTCTAGATTATAGCAAGTGTTAAATGTGAGTAGCATTTTCCTTGATATTCAGTCTTTGGCTAAGCAAGAAACTAGGAATTTTCTTTAAAATTTCTGTGAGATTATTCAGCCTCTTCAAATAGTCATTCAAATCTTAGTTTGATTTTAGCAAATAAATGGTTTCTCTTCTAATTGTAAGTGATTGGGGATAGTCTTGGTTGCTTTAAACAAAGAGGACACCTCAGTCCTGGACCCTAGTCTTGTGATCAGAACCTTCGTAGGACGCACTTCTGAACTCCCACCTGGGAAGCGAGCGGCAGTTGGGGTATATGGCTGCGTGTAGCAGCAGCAACTTGGGCGCCCCCAGGTAGATGCTCTGCTGTCCTGGTGCTGGCGGCCACATGTGTCTGAGAGTGACCAAAGGTTTTCCTAAGAATTTTAACACCAGCAGTGGGAGGAAGATGAAAAGGATGCAAAAGCAGACGTGCCGATACCAGCCCTGAAGGGTCAGTACGTAACTGTGCTTCTTTGTGTACTGCAAAGCTGTGGGCATTTTGATTTGACTTGATTGCCCAAGTACCGGAGTTCACGTATTTAGCCTTTTGTTAGTTCATGATAGTAGCTTCACATAATTACATTCAGATTGGTTTTATCAGTTGTCAAAATCAAATAGCCCACACTTAAAGAGTTTGATCTGTGAATTCTTTAATTCTGCCTTTTTATATCTTTTCCTCAGTCACCAACTCTGTCGACAATATTAATCCCTGGTCAGGTCTATGTATACACAGGTACAAGTTAAAATTCCTTCAGTGGTCTTGTATTCCTCGTTTGTTATTCCCTAGAGAAAATTTTCCTGATTCTCTTTTACCCAGGCTTTTATTTGTAGTGCTTTTTCTTCTCTCTCTGTTCTCTATTGCATTACTCTTTTGAAGAATAGTAGGTACCAGTAATAAATATAAACTTGCTTATTATGAACAATGTTCTCTATATTTGGAAATGGATGCACAGTCTCTGGATGGTCAATAACACGGTTGTAGGCATGAGGACACGTGTCTTTCCCATCTTTGAGTAGCTTTCCTTTAGTTCTTAGCTCATAGGCACGTTTGTGTGAATATCACTTACATTCCCATGGAATGTTTTATCTCTGTCTTCTGCTTACATATGGTGTCCCTTTATATTTCTCTTTTTATTGTTAGGTTTTCATTCTTGGTCTCTCAGTTTTGGTCAAGAACTTTCCATTCAGTCACTGATCACCTGCTCTGGATAGAGCATTGTGTGTGTGCTCAGGCATTCAGTCATTTCCAACTCTTTGCGACCCCATGGACTGCACCTGCCAGGCTCCTCTGTCCATGGAATTTCCCAGGCAAGAATACTGGAGTGGGTTGCCATTTCCTCCTCCAGAGAATCTTCCCAGCCCAAGGATCGAACCTGTGTTTCCTGCATTGGCAGGTGGATTCTTTACCACCGAGCCACCTGGGAAGCCCAGTGTTCTCGATTCTTTTACTGTTATTACTATCTTTCCTTCTCCTACTTATATTTCTGGTTTTGTATTGCTATAAAGCATCGTTTATTAGACTGTTACTTTCTGTTGTTTTTCTGCCTTTGACAAATTAAAGAATAGAGATCTCAAGCCTCTGTCTTCTGGAAGTCAGGCCTTTTTGTTCAGTGGACAGTTACCTAGCAGGTAGACTGCCTCTAGCCCCACAGATGGGAAGCCAGGGCCTTTCAGGGCAGAGAATCAACTGTGATGGCTGGTTGATCCCAGCTAGATACATGCCACTGACTCTCAGCCTCCCAACCTTTTTCCTAACCTGGAGGGGGCCTTTGGTAGCACCACTTCATGACTTTGGGAACACATCCTTAGGACCTCACTCAGTGGAAATTTGATTGAAATTAGAATTACAGGGTTTTATTGCTGGGACATACATTGGCAGTATTTTCCTTGAACTCCACTGCACCTGACATGTATAGAAATTCAGGCTGAACAGCCAAGGCGCTGGCGTCTCAGCCACGTTGATGTCAGTGTGGCTACTTGTTTCACTGCGGTGGCGTGGTTTCCTGCAGGCAGCTTTGTTTGCAGTTTAAACATATCATTGGGAACGTCATTTATCAGAATACTTCTTCCCATATTTTGAGCCTTCAGTAAAATTTAGTTCTATAAGATTATTAAATTTTATAAATGTTTCTTAATACACCATTTCCTACCCTTATCACTGTGAAAGAGATCAAGAAGCTGAAGAGCTAATGTCCCTGAATCGTCTCGAGTTTCAGGGAATGTAGGTAAATGGAAGTGGTAAGCAATTCAAAAGTCCATATGGGTGAGGTGTACGGAGTCAACTTTTGAGTGACAAATAAGCCACAACAGGATCAGGGCTCTTGTGTAACAGAGAAGTAAATCAAAACATTAGCATAGGTCTTTAGTGAGAATTGGCTTGACAGTCACAAAAATGTGATAATATCTTCATTATTGAATACCTAGAACCATCTCTTCCAAAACTGAGATTATGTGGTTACTTGTGACAAACAGAAGATTCTTTAATTGCAGTGAAGAGTATCTGTGATTAGCTGTCAGCTCTATGGCATTCATAGTATAGACTTATAAAATCAATTAGCGCTGATGTCTGACCTATCTGAATATAAATATAGTGAGGTTTTTGATTACAAAAATTGAGGGAAAAAATGTCTTTCTCTTTAGAGATCTGATTTTATTCTGCCTCAGTAAATATTTCACCTGTTTCTGCAGCACTCTGATTTTTTCAGCAGTGTAACACTGTATGTAAGTATGGCATAGAAAAGTCAGTGGTGGATAAAATCAGTGATTCTTTTAAGTATAACTTAAAAATTTCTTTTAGCTAACCTCCTTGTATTCAATTATTCTCCTAAAATTGTGTTTGCTTATCCATATATATTTTTACAATGGAATGTGTGTTGGTAGATATTTGCAGTACAGGAATCTGTAAGGGGCTGAGTAGAAGTTCCCTTTTCCCTGATTGATGCTTTTCCTCTTCCTCTGGGCTCCCTCAGCCAAGTCCCACTTCCTGCCCAGGATTACTGCTATTCACAGTGACTCTGTCCCTATGGTTTCTGTTTGTTCATACATTGTATGTATGTGTGTGTGTGTGTGTGTATTTTTTGATGCATTGCATATTAAAATAAAGTTTTATAAATTTTGTTCTTTTACAATATTTAATTAATGTATTATTTGAGCACTTATCTACTAGGTAACTACTCTGTGGTAAGCCCTGCATTGGGCCCTGAGAAGTGTGAATGTGTTAGTCTCTCAGTCCTGTCGGACTCTTTTCGACCCCATGGACTGTAGCCCTCCAGGCTCCTTGTCGATGGGGTTCTCTAGATAAGAATGCCGAGTGGGTTGTCATGCCCTCCTCCAGGGGATCTTCCTGACCCAGGGATGGAACCTGCATCTCTTAAGTCTCCTGATTTGGCAGGAGGATTCTTTACACCACCCAAGAAGCTGGGAAGGGGGCTGGTTTTCTATAGGAGACGACGGGCAGCCTCAGAGAGAAAGTGACGGGTGATCTAGGCCTGACTGAGCAGAGGGGCCCAGCCCCATGAGTCTTTTGAGCAGAGGCAAAATCCTCAAATATCCTGAAGAGGATTGTGAGGGCATCGCCGAGAGATGCCAAGAGGCCCCTGTGCTGGAGGGTGCTCGGGATGGCGTGGGGTGGGAGAGAGGTGATGGCAGCTCAGGCCACGCCGGGCTCTGGAGGACCCTGCGAGGACTTGGGTTTTTTCCTTCTGCGAGAGATTGGAGAGTATTTAACAGAGGCCTGGTGTGGTCTGACTCAGGCTTTAGCGGAGCCACTGTCTGCCATGTGGTGTGCAGAGAACAGCCTGCATAGAGGACGGGGGTTGGTGGCAGAGGCCGGGCTCTGATGGACACTGGGGGGGCGGGTGGCGGGTTGGACCCCAGTGGCCGCAGCAGGCAGATGGAAGTGTCCGGACTCTGAATCTATCTGGGAAGCGCAGCCCACGCAGGTGGACTGGATGAGATAAAGAGTCATGGATCATGCCATGGTTTTGGCCTGAACGGTGGGAAGAGTGAGGTCACATCATTAACTTTAATGAAGTGGTTAATGGGCAAAACCACTGTCAGAGCGGGTCCATCAGGGGAGACTGGGAACCAGGCGTTACATTTGAGAAGCCTGTTAGCCACCCGGGGGGAACTGTTGAGTGGGCAATGGAGTCCCAACCAGACTGCAGATATAAATGGATATCCTCAGAGTACAGACCACCAAAGATGTGGGGTGGGTCACCAGGCTTCGGGAGGTGAGGAGGAACCCGCTGAGGTGACTGCTGAAATTTACGTTCTTAGGTCAAGGGGCATGGCTGTCAGCGCGGGTGTGCTTCAGGCTGCCATGGTAGGTCAGATCTCACTCTTGGGCTACAGTCTAACTTGTACTGAAGACGCCAGTGTGCCAGTGTGCCAGGCTGGGCAGGACGTGGCTAAGTTACAGAACAGGGCACCTGCGGTCCCCGCCTGCTGGGCACGCTCTCTGGGTGCCTGTGCCCACATGCTGCATCCCTGAGACTCTGCTGGGGCAGCTGGCACTTCTGGACATGTAGTGAGGTCTGACCCTCTGACCCTCAGGGCACCTGCATGGGTGCCCCCACTTGGGCAAAAGTCTGCTCGTTAACGGCCTCACATGAAGTAATCTCTTGGACTTTAATTCATGTTCACGTATTTCAGTCTGAAAAAATCTTTAATAAAAAGAGAGTAGAGCCATATAAAGAGTTGAGCAGTTTTGTTTTCTTTATATCATAAAGTCTAAGCTAGCAACCTCTTTGACTTTCATTTTTACTCCTTCCCAGCCCATAATTGAAGTCTTTTTTGCTGTTAACCTCACTTTGATAGTTCCAGTTAATTCTGTATTTTAGCTGCCCTAACACTATAGTTATGCCAAGTAGAAATATATTTTAGCACCTACATCCTTCCAGTTGTTTTTGCTTATGCACTTAATTATATTAGAAAGAAATTTAGCTTAATATTTTGAATGCTGGAAGGTACATAATAAATGATAATACTATTCCATATAGTCTTTTGTTTGAGGTATTGAAGATTTGAAAAATTAGTATAAATGATCTATATGCAGTGTTTATAGATGCCTATCTGAATTTATCTTTTCAAATAATTTAGAACATATGAGAAGGAGCTGAAGTCCACAAATCTATTTTGTGAAAAGGATTCTGTAGCTGTACACATCCAACTTTTTAAGTAAACAGTACTCCTTACTACTGAAAGGAAGCTAAATTCATTGCTTTGTCCTACATTTAGGAGGTTGTTCCCACCCAGATTCACCTCAAATACGTATGTTTCCTGTAGTGTTACTGTTTCATCACAGGCTACGTCATGCCCATTGCGTGGTGGACATGTGTGAGAAACGGCAGAGGATTGCTAGTATTTGCTTACTCTTAGTTGAATCACGGTCACTTTAAGACTCTTTAAGAATTTGTTTTTTATGTTAATCCAATTTTGGCACTTTCCCTTGAACTTATGATTTGGAAAGGAGCAGGGAAAATTCCTTGCAATACGATATTTCTATGTATCTGAATGTCAGAATGTTGTGATTTAAAGCCAGCTGTGATCCACGTCAGACTCTACGGTACCCACGTTGAATTCATCTTCTGAACGTGCATCGTGTCCTGGTGATGCTCCAGCGCACAAAGGCTCCCAGATAGTTACTCTAGAAGTGTACTGTAACTGCTGCTCTTCGGACTAAGGTCTCCGAAAGGGTCAATTTCCTACTGAACTCTGAGATTACTGGGCCATACATCTCAGCCCTTCCAGCTAATCTTACCTTGAGCTCAAATGGTTCCCTAGATCATGCTGACACTCTGGAAGGCCGAGATGATGACAAAGGCCAGGACAATGAAATACCTAAGTTTGGAGAGGCTGCCTTTCCTGCTTCAACAAATCACACAGTCACCGTCAGGGTGGACAGCCCTTTCTAAATCTGGCGAGTATATTCAAATGTCTAGAAATTCTGTTTCCAAAGTAGACACATGAGGACCTACAGGGTAGAGTGCAGACATACCATATTTGTGCGTAAGGTGCATGGCTCCGTGGAACACGGTCCAGTGTATGTTTTTCAGAAAAAACACACACTTTTCTTATACGTATATCAAAGGTGAATTTAAACTTGTTTGGCAGAAAGAAATATTATTTTGCTCACTTCCATTTAATCTACTGTGTACTTGAGTCCTGTATGAAGTCACATTTTGAATAAATAATGATGGTCCACTGTCCCTCATGTTAATATGCCTCATATTAACATGTTAATATGTATATTCTAGTGTTAGTTGCTGGTTCTAACACGGCTGTCATATTAACAGACTGAAATCTCCTCCCTTAGGAGTGTTACCCAAGAACTGCTTCTGATCAGCCTTGTTGTCTTTGGCTTATTAATTTTGTTAAGAAAACTACCAGCCTGATAGTTCTTCCTTGGTGAGCTGGAGCTGGCAGGGATTGCCGTAAGGAATCCAAGCAGGAAAGCATGGCTTTCTTATTATCGCTGTCTTAAACAGTTGGGAAATAATAGGTAATTCTCATGATTCACTATTTATAGAACACCAGTGATCTACACTGTGATATGAAATGAAGAGATGTCTCATGCTCAGTATTTTTAGAAATATTGATGTGAATACACACTAGGAATAAAAATTACATGGTCCTCCTGAGGCTCCGAGAGGCTGCCCAAGGCCAGACACTTATTAACTTCTCCTTCCCCAGCAGCATGAATATCTGACCCCAAATATTATTTCTGAGTCCATGGCATGGCAGGAACTGAGCAGCTCTCTTCATGTGAAAGTGTCAGCTTTATTAGTAAGAGGGGATTGGAACCATCTGATGGTTCATCAGATGTCTGATGTTTTTGTACAATGTATATTTGTCCTAGTAAAATTTCATATTATATTGTTAATGAAACATTTTTTTTTGCACAATGGCACCGCTGTGCATATATGCTAAGTCACTTCAGTTGTGTCCTACTCTGTGAGACCCTGTGGACTGTAGTCTGCCAGGATGGAGTGGGTTGCCACGCCTTCCGCCAAGGGATCTTCCCCACTCAGGGACTGAACCTACGTTCCTTGTGTCTCTTGCATTGGCAGGCAGGTTCGTTACCACTAATGCCACCTTGGAAGCCCCAATATCACAATATAAAGACTGTATTATGACTTTTATAAACTCCTTAAAAATCATTGTTCCTTGGTGAGTAGGACTGTGACAAGTTGTCTGAATCAGGACAGAAGTTTTTATTCATACTCAGCTTCCATTAATATATCAGTTATGTTTAATATTAATGTATTAAAATTAAAAGGAAATAGCTTTAGTGGATTTTGTAGTTGATTTTTAAAATCTGTGCTTTCCTCCTTTCTATAAACCTGTTTGTTCTTATTAGTAAAATTCTATCTTATTTACATTTACCAACCAGTTCATTCTAAAATATTTAGTACTGTAACTGGCAACAGTGGCATCAGGAAACTTAGTAAAACCTTTCCCACTGACATGCAACGGGTACCATCCGAGGTTCTTAGCTCTGGAATAACGCTTTTATAGCATCCATAGGTACACAACCTGAAACATAGCTATTGCTGTTAGTGCTGCTGTGCTGTTTATATGATTGTGTGCAAATGGTTTATCATAAATCTCAGATGTGCACAAGGTTATGGTAGGTTTTTCCCCAGACTCGTACACATTTGTGGCTTGTATACAAGTGTGCTGTATCTTTTTGATCATGGGTGCTCGTGGAGGATAAAGCCACATTTAGCTCCTTAGAGATATTTAATATAATCGAATAATCTTGAAAAACAAGTAATGGAAGATAGAGGATGGGGGTGGGTTGCAGAGCGGAGAAAAATAAAGAATAGACCGGCATTTCCTTTTGTCATCTCAAAGTCAAATGTCTCCATCTTGTTATTAGGGCCATTTAAATCTGACTCAGCTCAGAGGATGAACTTTATTTCTCCCTTCTGATTAGCCTGCTCTCCATACCTCTCAGTACCAGAGTAACTCAGGGTTCGCACAGGGCACCTCGCCCACCTCGGCCTGCGCCTCCTCCAGGCTTCTCACTGCTGGCCACCTCTCTTACTGAAGTCCACTCGCTCTTTCACGTTCACCCGAAGCCCAGCGTCAGCCGTGAAGCCTTTCAATCTGTACTCACCCATGCTTTTCTAAACATCTTTTAAAAAAGCTTTTTCCAAAGCCCCACACACTGGGGTGCACTTGTGTTTCAGTGACATGAGCATTAACCATTGAGTCGTAGGCTTCCTTTGGGGAGGTGTATGTATCTTCCATTCGTTTAAAGGTCTGCACATAGCATGAATCACTGCTGGACACACAGTAGGTTCCAACACATACTTCATTTTTATTGATCAGCTGAAGCAGAAGTAGCTGAACTATTACAATTTGCAGATTGCTGGGCTTGTGTTATAAATGTGTAAAGACCAAAACATTAGTCAAGATGAAGGTATAAATAGAGAATGAAATGCATTTTGTCATTTTAGCTCAAATTATTTATACCAGCAAGAGCACTAATTTAAAAGAAATTCTTTTTATTTGGTCTTTAAACAGTAGTATTCGTCCTTTATTTATAACTGCTATTGTAACCTTCCTTGGGTAAATCCAGTGTTTTCTCACTTAACCTGAAGCGATAAAATTTCATTTAGTCCAGACTGGAGGATTGTGGCAATTTAATATATGTTTTGTTCTCTAGGACTTGACTTCTATGGTTAGTTAAAATTGTTTCAACTTTGCAGGCCCTCCAGCTCCGCGACACACTTGAAAGGGGTAGTTTGAAGAGGACGGGGCGGCCTGCCCTGAATGGGTCTCACATGCAGTGTAATTCCTTCCACCTGTGCTCCTCATGTTGGCGTTTGAAAGCCCTGCAGGAAACACAGACTATTTTAGGACTAAACCACTTCTTAAAGCCTGAGAAGGGGGCTTAGTGGACCTTTGTTTGCCAGCAGTGCTTGATTCAGATCCTTCTATCCTGGACAGATCAGGGTGCTTTGCAGGGGGCTGGCGGGGGAAATGAGCGGGAGGATGCTACTCCCATCTCAGCCAAGGACTGGCTGCTGACCGTCTGTAGGCCAGATCAGGCCCCCTGCCTGTTTTCGTAAATAAAGTTTTATTGGAACACAGCCACACTCCTTTGTTTATGTGCCATCCATGGCTACTCCTGGGCCGCAAAGGCTGAGTTGAGACGTTGCATCAAAGACCTGATGGCCCACCAAGTAGAAAATGTTGTTTAGTTGCTCAGTCATTCTGACTCTTTGCGACCCTGTGGACTGTAGCCCACCAGGCTTCTCTGTCCATGGGATTTCCCAGGCAAGAATCCTGGATTGGGTTGCCATTCCCTTCTAGGGGACCTTCCCGACCCAGGGATGGAAGCCACATCTCCTGCATTGACAGGCGGATTCTTTACCACCACACTACCTGGGAAGCCCCAAGTAGAAAATATTGACTGTCTTTAATAAGGAGACTTTCCTGACCCCTGTTGTGCTGGGGAGGATTGGACACAGGCAGTGAAATGGGGACAGTTCTAGCCAAATTTAATAGGATGGTTTGGGGTAAGCCAGAGTTGATGGTCTCTCTGACAAAGAAAAATTTCATGGGAATGAGATTTTGAAGGATGCTTTCAGTCTTGAGGGCATGGCCTTTGTAATCCTTGAATGTTTTTCTCTGGAATGAGTCATTCTCTGGGTTCATAGTAGACAAAGGCAACCTGGGATTAATATTCTACCAAAGGCTCCTCCCAGAAGTAATTTTGACTTACAGTAATACATTTTCTGGCCCTTTTCAGGTCTTTTCAAAGCTTTTCAACCTTTGGAAAGAACCAAAAGGGCCAGAAAAACATGTTTCACAGCTTTTAGAATCTGAATGATATCTTAAAATGTTTTAAAATGACAGACTGGCAAGAACAAGGTTAAATTTCTTTTCCAACTAGTTAACAACAATGTTGCCTGTTAATTAGGCTAATTATCACCTGTTCAGGGCAAAAACGCACTCAGGACTGGTGGCTTGCGTGGCAGGCTGCCGCATGTGCTGTATAAAAGCCCTCACAGCACGTCTCCAGCTCTTCTCCATAAGGTACGCTTGAGTCTGAGGGTCGGGTTCAGTCAGTGGGGCCTTTCTAATCTCAGACCTTTGTGGCTTCTTGGTCTAGATCATGCTTATGTTTTATATATGATCAGAAACAGATCACTCTAGAGAGTTTAGCCTAATGTAAATGATCTGGATAGTTGCGTTGTATAGTTTTGATTTCAGGATACAACTTCGTTCATTGAGTCAAAGTTGTTTTTTTGGTCCTAGGACGCACACACAGTCACACAGACATAACCCACACACACACACACACACACACACACACACAAGTATTTGGAAGGAAAGGGCAGAGGAATGCTGAGTGTCTTCCTAGTTATAACTGAGCTGTCAGTGTACTTTTTAATTTTCAACTTAGAGAAAACAAACATTCTTACTTTCCATGTAGTTTAAAGTTACATATATTATTTAAACATATGTATACATATGTGTATATATTATATAGTACTTTGAAACTTCATAGAAATAAAATAAACAGGATTACATTGGAATAATTTTGGGATAATTCATATTGATTTAGTGCCTGTTTTACATGAATAAATAGTTTAAATCAAATGTTTTCTAGGCAAAAAACAATATAGGCACCTCACCATTCCTGGGTGTACGGGTGTTATTGCATTTGTTACTGTGGCAGAGTTTTTGAACTGCTTCATTCTGCTTTGTTGCCTTTTGGCTAGCTTTCCAACATAACGCACTCATGGGAATTAATTGAGCATTGAAGTTGTTCTTTAGTGATTGTCTTTCTATGTCTTTTTATGTGCTTCTTTGTTCAAGAAGGTAAGTGTTTTTCAGTTTTATTTGCAGCTTAGCAGAAATCTGTATGGTCACTACTGGGCAAAAACCCCATCATATTCTATTTTTGTTTCATCTCTTAGTGTATTTATTACATAATCATTAAATTATAATCATTCTAAATGGTGGCTCTTGTCCCAAAGAAGCCACCTGCATATTGGTAGTATTTGAGTAACTTAGAAATTGTTGAAACAGATTCATTTGTATATTGGACTGTTTTTCTAGGAGTCATACAAACCTTTCCTGGTTTTATATGTTCTGTGTTTAGTATTTATACATGAAGACCAGCAGTCCTGTCAGTTGAGGTTTTGTGATGTCAGTCTTCCATTACAGTCATCATTTTGAATAAGTCAGCACCTTTGTTCCAGAGTTTTAAAAGATCATAACTGAATAATTGTTTAATATTTTAATAAAACTTAGCTTATTGTTTTACTAAAGTTTCATTTGTAGCAGATCTTGCTCATTTCTGTGTTTTTTGTTTTTTGTTTTTTTTTTTTTTGTAGCGGTGAATCAGTATGACTTATTAACTTGATCCGTCATGGAGAAAACATAAGAAAAATACTGGATTGCTTAATTTAATTATCCACTTTGAATTGTGTAAATTTTCACAAACAGTGAAAGCACTTTGGAAGATGTTAACATATGGCCGTGTTTACTTTGTATTCCTTTTAAAAACAACAAAACTGTACAAGTGTAGTTAGCTCTCTAGCCCCAGATGACGCCTTTGCCCTTCTTCTCATAAACAAGCAGTATTGACAAATTATGATGTCATGCATGTTTTTGCATGTGGATCTCATATGTTAATATTTAATATTTCTATACTTGTTTTGTTTCAATGCAGTTACATTTTTGAGATTGTTTAATCCATGCTGATAAATGTAACTCATTAATTCATTTTTGACTTCATCATGATATTCCATTTTATGATGAAACTCATTATTTTTGTGCTCCCCAGCTGATGGATATTTAAGATTATTTACATATTAATAAGGATAGTTTTTTTTTTTTTTAACATGCCTCTACTTGAGCATGAGTTTCTCAATTGTGTGGACCCAGATTGGGCTTTCCAGGAGAAAGGCAAAGGAAATTACAGCTCTGAAATGCATCACTAAAGCAATTATATTCCAAATTATTCTGATTTGCAGAGATTAGAAAATCACATAACAATATACTAGTGACATTTCTTACTATATTTCAAAAATCACAAATTTGGTTTGAGGATGAGGAGCCTTAGGAGGCCTGAATGACGCTGTTGCTTTTGGGTAGGGATCCCACGTCCCAACTCTGAGTCTAGTGAGATAGGTAAGGAGGAGGCGCTTCATCACCAGCTCCCTTCATCTCACTGGTCCAGGGTCATTTATGGAACAGCTCTGGCTACCCGGCACTTATATGGGCCGTGGGATATCGGGCAAACCAAACACCATCATCCATATGTGTGCTTATCTCATCTGGCCCTTTAGGCTGTACTCTTTACACGATTGTCTCTCACTGTTGTATGTCCTTGAACTGACCTACTCTGTAACTCCCTTCACAACAGAGGATATGACAAGCAAGTTTTATGTGAAGCAGACCTCTTTTTAATATTTTGTCAATTCAGTTAAACAAGAAGTTTCTGATGGAGAAGTGTTTATACCATTTAATCAGCCTAATGTAGGTCC